>JAWPHD010012484.1:0-75524 GCA_037043455.1 Cyrtodaria siliqua | reverse complement strand
CATTATCTTAAGGGCTACATAAGCAATTTTGGTTCCTGTAAACCTATGGGCTCCCATGGAACCCAAATTATGATAGCCCTTAAAATGTGTCCCATTTCACATCAAATTTTGCGTGTAAGCTGTGTTTACAAGTCTATATCTCTTACAATTCTTACCCTAGCACAACCAAATTTGGCCATTTGCTTCCTTATAGCATTATCTTAAGGGCTGCTTAAGTAATTTTGGTTCCTGTAACCCCTGGGCTCCATGGAACCCAAATTCTGATAGCCCTTAAAATGTGTCTGTTTCACATCTAATTTTGCGTGTAAGCTGTGTTTACAGGTCTATATCTCTTACATTTCTTGTCCTAGCTGAACTAATTTTGGAACCCAAATTGTGATGGCCCATTAAATGTGCAATAAAGGCAGATCTAGGTTTGCATGTAAGCATGTATATATGTATAATTTTGGTTTGGGATTTCTTACAGCATTATGCATCTTATTCATACTTCACCCATATTGGGGCATGGGCTCTCCTATTGGGGCATGGGCTCCCTATTGGGGCATGGGCTCCTCGCCCCCCCCCCCCCCCCCCCCCCCCCCCCCCCCACTCCGAAACTGGAATATTTTGATTTAATGTTAATTGTTTTTTACATATATCTGTGTTGTTTTGGTAATTTCTTACACATATATGTTGCCCCCTCCATCCCACTCCCACACACTCCCACACTATACCCCCACCCCCCCTACACATATATGTTGCCCCCTCCACCCCACTCCCACACACTACACCCCCTCCCCCCCACCCCACCACCACCACCACCACCACCACCACTCGAAACTCAATTTTTTAACTTTTTTTCCCCATATTTCTGTGTTGTTTTTGTCAATTCTTACACATAGATATTGCCCACCCACCCCCACTCCCCCCAATCGAAATATTTTTATTTTGTTTTACCATATTTCTGTGTTGTTTTGGTCAATTCTTACACATATATGTTGCCCTCACCACCCCCACTCCCCCCACCATCCACCCCGCCTCTCCTCCCCCCCCCCCCACCCCCGCACCCCACTCAAAACTCGATTGTTTTTTGTTTTTTGTTTTTGTTTTTACATATTTGTGTGTAGTTTTGGTCAATTCTTACACATAGTTATGTTGTGCCTCCAGCCCCACCCCACATTGTTGTAGCCTTGTTTTCTGATGGTATATACTAGCTATAAATTTATTATTCTCTGAAAAATCGAATAGTCGAGCTGCGCTGTTCTCCGATAGCTCTTGTTTAAACGAGTTGGCAAAATGATATAATGCGAGGCAAAATGATATAATGCGAGGCTCTTGCCGAGCATTATATCATTTTTGCTAACGAGTCCTTAATCGTGGGAATTGGATCATAGACATTATCGATTTTTTTTTTGACAGCGCGTACTAGGCTTATTTGCATATCAACTAGTGGTATATAGAATGGTGTTATTCCACTCCCACACCGTTATGTGATAAGTATAGAATAGAGCATGAGTTTTGCACGTGTACGGGGAGATAATGCACGTGCGTTTGCGGCGCATTATCGTCCGTACACGTGCAAGACTCATGCTCTATTGTATTTGTACCACAATAACTAACATATGCTGTGTATATCCTCGGGTATTACACGATGCATAGTGTGTATTTAGGATATTGTGGTACAAGTAATGTTTATCCCCACACAGCAGGCCTTAGCGGGATATAGTAATACCACCATACTGAATACTTCATTCAAGTAATGAAGGCAGTTTGGATTCCTTCGAAGAACAAGTGTTATTTATGTTTTGATATTTGAAAACATCGTGGGTACAGTAACCCAATATATCCCCCAAGAAACTGATTAGTAAATTGAGTATACCCACAATTGAAAAACTGGATGTTATTATGGTATGGGTTGTCCTGCGGTTGGCCCGTCTGTCCGTAAACAGTTCTGCATTCCGCACAACTTCGAAAACGTAAGACCCACCCTCATGGAACTTCGTAGTAACATTGCCCTTGGTAAATGGAGGTACCCTGTTGCCTTTGGTAAATGGAGGTACCCTGTTGTTTTGGGGGTCAATGGCCAAGGTCAACACATGGAAATTTGTATTCTGTCGGTAAATAATTACGCATTCAATACAATAATTTCGAAAGCATACCACCCACCCTCGTACAACTTCACTTGGAGGAGGGTGGGGTCAAAGTTAAAGGTCACTATGACCTCATGAACATATATAACATTCCACGCTGTAACTCCTGAAGTATAATGCGTACACTCGTGAAACTTTATAGGTGCATCGCCCTAGGTGAGAGGAGAAAGGGGTCGGTAGGTCATCAGTGCTACTTGATCAGAAAACGACCCAATCATGAGAAACACTCTTTTCTCACTGCACTAGAAAACTACTAAACTTACAATCTTGAAACTTTACAGAAATAATACCCATGGTGAAACAGTGACTGCTATTGTTGAGGTTAGTAGGTCAAAAAGAAGGGCACAGTGCCCTGCTCATAAACAACGCTTTCTCTGCGTTGTAATTTATATAATCACATACCTAATGTATATACTATCGATACAATACAAATATATAACAATTATATAGACATAAATCTTCATGACTTGTCAACAACGACCTACAACAACAGTGACAGAAGCACTATAATGAGTGAAATTATAATAATTAAATGAACAAGAAAGAAGACTTTTGAACTGAATGTTGTTTAACGGCTCATCAACACAGTGCAGGTTATTTAGAGCCGCCCCAGAGAGAGGGGAAGAATACACAGGAATCCGGGAACCTGCCCTACTCTTATTATCGAATAGATTCCTATGGTTCTTTAACGTGCTCGGATGATAGACCGATACGCAGATTTTTGAACTGCATCAACAACACCATACGCTTATGCTATCTGATAACATTTATTTAGTAACAGTGACCTTGACTTATGTCTAGTCCAAGCACTAGGTAAGGAGAATCTGATGTTGCTTTTATAATACAGGTGATACTTGGTCATTACTCATCAAACTGACAGAATACATTACCTATAAAAGTTAGTATAAAAAGTCGATTTTAACAAAAACACGCATTTAAAAACAAACGACAACATAACAAGTATAAATAGAAGAAAGGTAAGCGACACACACAAACCTAAAATGATTGGTGTTGACACTAGGGCTACAGTCTTGGAACGTTGTAGGAACCCCATTTGTTACAACGTCGCTATCTGTTGTAGCCGTTCGTAAAAGTTACAATTTGTGTTCTAAATGTTACACTAAACGCTATCTGTTACAATCTTACCGCAAATGTTACAAACTGTAGTTGTGTTAAAAGTTACAACGTCTACGCTATCTGTTACAACATTTTTACTTGTAACAAAAGTTACAACACATTGTCCGTAAATGTTACACCGGCATTGGCATCATTTCCGAAGCTTTGGAAAGTGTTGGATTTTGCTACTTCACTATGTTTATAATATTTATAAGTGTATTTAGGTAATTGCAACAACCTTATTTTGTTGATTTACGCTATTCAGCTAAACATGTACATGCACAAAGCATTATACGAGGGGTGATAAAGAGTTCTCGGAAAGTGTTTCTCACTCTATTATTACAAAAGTGGGATTGCATAAAAAACATAGTAAAACCTGACTGAGAATCATCTTTAATGTTATTTTTTGGCATAATTGGCCATGGCTGATTTTATGTATTTACTATGGCATTATAATTAATAATGTATAGATAAAGTGATAGTTCAACGTATGTTCATTATGTTCCGGACAATCAGAAACAGATGAACATATAATTACTTATTCCGGACAATCGGACATATTGGCAATTCGACATTTATTTCATCTTCCGGACAATTGGAGGTAGCGACAGATCAACTTCAATAGTTTCATATTCCGGACAATCGGAAATATTGACAGTTGAACATACCACTACTTATTCCGGACAATCGGAAATATTGACAACGTATAATTACTTATTTCGGACAATATGCATTTTTTCGGACAATGCATCAATACGTATATTCCGGACAATCGGGAATATTTTCAAATAAATTGGACCGCCGCCTTGTCAGCATTTTTGGCTGGTCATTGAATAGTTTAGCCTCCGGAAAATCGGAAGGTCAAGAATATGTATATTCCGGACTATCGGGAATATTTTATAATAAATGTGACCGCCGCCGTGTATGAAAACAATCGGCAATTTGGCTGGTCAAAATATTAGACTCTGGAAAATCGGAAGATCGCTGAATATATAAGACTCCGGAAAATCGGAAGATCGCCGAGATTAGAAATGTTTTACTTTAATTTATACTCCGGATATCGGAAGCATAATAATAAATTAATGTTTATTCATCATGTAATATATACTCCGGATATCGGAAGCATAATAATAAATTAATGTTTATTCATCATGTAATATATACTCCGGATATCGGAAGCATAATAATAAATTAATGTTTATTCATCATGTAATATATACTCCGGATATCGGAAGCATACTAATAAATTAATGTTTATTCATCATGTTATATATATCGTTTTCATTCAATGTTAGGCAGATACGAGCAAAAAAAAATCAAGTAATATAGATATACGTGCTAGATATAGGATTTAAACATAATTTTACATACTTTTAAAAAGTGCCATGGTGACGAGTTCTTGGGTATATTTTGTACAATTTCGTAAAGAAAAGTTTTGGCATGTTAAAAAACAGATTTACATCTACATTACATGAACATTTTGTTGAATTTAAACAAAAACTGTAAGGCCTGAGAGCACTTTTTATCACGTTTATCACTCCTCGTACACCTATCAATGTTATGCCCCACCGGAACTTCAGACATGATTGCCGACACACCGGATTTAGAATTACCGCGCAAGACTGCGGATCAAGACAAGACAAGAAAAGTTCCATAGCCAGGAAAATAGACAAACGTCTTTTTAGTCTGGGTTGGGTATTAGACATCAAACTTGAGAATATATCTTATTCCCCGTGGTAAGCTCTTGGGCTTGCTAGTGCGGCAAACATTTAAATATGTATTACTTTGGTGTACTATTATCCAAAATGAAACTTTTAGCGACTTCTCCTCTGAAACTACTCGACGGATTTCCATGACACTTCACATGAATGTTGCTCTTGATGTCTAAATGATCCTAGCAACATTTTAGGTTGGTCGGAAATTCAAGATGGCCACCACAGCTAAAAATAGATTTTCAAAAACAAGTTTGTAGCGAGTACTTCTTGAAAACTATAAGAGATATTGATATGGGACTTTTTTTAAACTGATCAGTATGACATGATGTTGATCCTTGTCGAAAACTATTTTGATTCGACGTTAAACATGGCTGACAGCGGTCATCTTTGTTTACATAGAGTTATATAATGAAAACTTGTAGCGACTACTCCTCTGAAACTACTTTACGGATTTTCATGAAACTTCACACGAATGCTGCTCTTGATGTCTAATTGATCCTAGCAAAACTCAGGTCGGCCGGAAATTCAAGATGGCCGCCACGGCTAAAAATAGATTTTCAAAAAACAAGTTTGTAGCGACTACTTCTTGAAAACTATAAGTGATATTGATATGGGACTTTTTCTAAAATGATCAAAATTACACAGTTGCCAACAGTGGTTCCATCTATCGGACCTTACTTCTGATATCGCTAAAAATATGTTGAAAACACACAAACGTAAATTTTATATACCCCTCGAGGAACCCCAGAAACTTTCAAATTTAAATTCAGAGTTTGGTTTTGAGATAGGTTATAATCCACTGGGGGACGGAAATTGCCAATTTTCAGCACTGGTACATCAATTAACTAGATATGGTATTCATCGATCACAGAATACTGTGAGATTGGAAATTGTGGAGTTTTTGAGGCAAAACAAATTTCTTGGACACCAAGAGCTACCTACGCCTGTCCCTTGGGAAAATGTTATATCCGAGTCTCGAGCACACTTTTTACATAGAATGGCCCTGAACGCCCAGTATGGGGATCATGTAACATTACAAGCGGCCTCACAAATATTCAATGTACAAATATTGATAGTGTCAACTATCAATCATCAAACAACGTTAATAACTCCACAGGGGCCTCCAGTTTTTGATGAAGCGATGCCATTCATCATTCTAGGGCATTACCCTGAAGACAACGGAGAACATTATGTTTTCTTACAGTATGATCATAATTTCATACGCGTTGTTATAAACGAATCGCCACAAATAACACGTCTTGAAGCCAATGATAAATGCGAATGATCCCGTTGAAGCCAATGTAGATGAACATGAAATTGCAGAAAGCAACATAAATGCAAATGATCCCATTGAAGTCAATGATGTTGTTGATGAACATGAAGTTGATGTTATTGTTAAAAGGCAAACTATCAAGCGTCCGGTTGACACATCTGATTTAAGTAAATTAAAACAAATAATTCATTAAAGACGCAATCGTGCACGTCGTGCACGCCAAAGTTTACCAAACGAGGTGTTATATAGTATAATAAAGATGGCCATACAAATGGATACTTCCAGTAGATACACTCTGTGTAAAGTTAACTCTTTCTTAAATAATATTCCGGATTAAACTTAAATTTCGACAAAACACAAGTGGTATGGATAGGGAAGAAAAAATACAGTTCAGATACAATCAAAACAAAATGGAAACTTACCTGGGGAAAAGATAATTTTAAGCTACTAGGAATACATTTTAATGTCAACTTAGGTAAAATGATAGAATTAAACTATAATGATAAGATATTAA
This sequence comes from Cyrtodaria siliqua, assembly GCA_037043455.1. NCBI lineage: Eukaryota > Metazoa > Mollusca > Bivalvia > Adapedonta > Hiatellidae > Cyrtodaria > Cyrtodaria siliqua. Next base: position 68,777 of record JAWPHD010012484.1, on the reverse strand, counting down.
AAATCCAAAATACAGTAAAGATATGGATGCGAAGATATTTAACGCCACTTGGTAAAATCACGGTTATAAAAACACTGTTACTTCCTATTTAAAATCATATCTTTATATCTCTTCCAAACCCAAATGAAAACATAATCGCAAAAATTAATAACATATTTTACGATCTTTTATGGGAAGGGCCGGCAAAAATTAAAAAAAAAGTTATAGTTAAACAATATTCTGAGGGCGGTCTCAAAATGATAAATCTGAAAGCTTTCATACTTAGTCTTAAATCAACCTGGTTAAGAAGACTCATAACTAATGAGGGGACTTGGAAGCAGCTTGTTGAAAACCTAATAGACATTAAAAAATTAACATCTTTCGGTAATGATTACTGTGAAACATTAATAAAAAAAATGAAAAACTGTTTCTGGATCGATGTGCTAAATTCATATGCTAAACTTATTGAGTATAGTATACCTAACTCACCAGAAGAATTTGGGTCAACCCCACTGTTCTATAATAATAATATTCTGATTGGCTCTAAGCCTTTCTTTAATAAAATATGGTATATGAATGGCATCAGGTTTATAAATGACCTTATCAAGGAAAATGGTGATTTTTACTCTTTAACTGAGCTTGAAGAAAATACCGGTATCAAAACAAATTTTATGAAGGCGTAATAGCTGCCATTAAAACATTTAAGAAAAAGTTACACAATTTTACAATTAAAAAAATAGAAAACCCAATTCTACCTGCGAATATTAAACCACTCATCAAAAACAAGAAAGGTTGCACTGATATGTACTCTATTCTTAACAGAAATAATGAAAGTCCAACTTCAAAAGCTAAATGGGAACAGATGTATGATATTAATACAGAAGCATGGAAAAACATTTACTCATCCCCTTTCAAAATAACTACTAGCACAATACTACAATGGTTTCAAACGCGGATTAATCATCGGCTTCTTTCAACACAGCATTATCTGCACAAAATAAAAAAAGCAGAAAACCCTTATTGTCACTACTGCCACGAGGATGAGACTATTGTTCATATGTTGTGGACCTGCCCTTCAACTCAGACCTTTTTAACACAGATAAATACACTCTGCTTATCAAAAAATATAAATCTGAAGCTATCAGAGCATGCATTTATTTTTAACATAGGTAAAGAACAATCAACTGTAGAGCTACAAATTATCTTAGAAATTAAATATTACATATTTTCTTCAAAACGACTGAAAACAACGCTCTCTGTTACTCCAATGATATACAGACTTCGTTATTTATACGAAACGCATAAACAAATCGCAATCAGAAACAATCAACTAGAAAGTTTTGAAAATACATGGAGCAATTTTAAAACCATTTTAAATTAATCTAGCCTATCTTTTTATCCATCCACCCCTATGAATTCTTACAATAAACCAAGACACTGACAGTTGTGTATATATGTGTATATATGTATATGTATGTGTGTATGTGTATGTATGTATATACATGTATATATATTAAATATATAAATATTGTTATATAAACAGTAATTTATACAACTCTATAATTAGATGGGCTAGTGGACGGCAATCAAAATGTAGTTTAAAGAGTTTTTCTCTTTCTTTTTTTTTGTTGCTTTAAATGATTTTCTCCCCTCAAAATAACATCTCCCCTGCCTCAACCATCTAATACATGTATCTATTCTGTTTTACTCTTATATCATTGTATGATGCTGAATTGTAAATATATATATATATGTGTTTAGTAAATGAATATTACATGCTGTAAAATATTGTAAGGTGTGGCAAGGGATGGTCCTCCCCGACCCTTGCTCCACCTATTGACGGGGAGATTAAACGGGTCGTCAAAAGACGGCTCAAAAAAACAACAACAAAAAAAACAACGTGTGTATGCGCACGTTAAAGAAACCATTTTCTCCCATTTCTGCTCATGTGAGATAGGCATTTTCCTCATGTGAGATAACTCTTTCTTGCCTCGTCCCTGGTTACAATTCTGACCCTCGGGTGAGATTTACCTATCTCACATGGATACTCATGATGGATACTTATAATCGTACATGACATGTGACTTACGACGTCATGACGTTACGTCGACGTCGCCTTATTCTTGCGTTAAATCAGCAGTCATTGATTTTATGCCGGTAATAAACACATAATGGGAGAAAAATAATCCATCATGAGTGATCCTGTGAGATAGAGAAATCTCACCCTCGGGATCAGATTTGCAACCAGGCACTCGCTCGTCCCTGGTTGCAATTCTAACCCCTCGGGTGAGATTTCTCTATCTCACATGGATACTCATGATGGATTCTTATAATCTTTAACGGATTTTGAGTTGTGGTCCAAACAAAATGTCCCTATATATTGTAGTAAATAAAGCAACAAAATCCCATAACTCCACTTTTACTTTACACAGAGTTATGATTCATGCACTATGCATAACCACTGTCTGCCCTTAATCAATGTTTCAAGTTTCAATTGATTCTGTCGAATGGTTTTTTAGTTATTTATGGTTCAAACAAAATTTTCCTAAAATAGTACATACTATATAGTAAATAAAGCCACAAAGTCCCATAAATCTACTTTTAGTTTACCTAGAGTTATGGTTTCTACACTCTGTAAATCCACTCACTGCCCTGTATCAGTGTTTCAAGTTTAAATTGAATCCCATAAATAGTTTTCGAGTTATTTTCCAGACAAAAGATTCATTATATACTATATATTGATTAAGCAATTATTAAATCAAGGGCCATAACTCTGGTGTTACTAAGGCGATTCCAACCATACTTGGGCAAAAGCGAGTCCACATAGGGACAAACATGTGTACAAAATATTACATGTATGTGCTCCGGACGGATATGGCTCCGGACGGACGCACGAACGGACGTGGGATTATAACATACAAACGTTTTCGTCAATCAATGTTCCTCAAGCAGTCAAGAAGGCTATTGGGTTCATTGTTTTTTCCTGTCTGTATTTGCGTGTTTTGTTATGCAATTTAATAACTTCGCTGTTTGTTTTAAATAGAGTATATAGAACCTATGACCCGCCGTCAATATCCGAATATCCGGAGGGTAGTTTCGCAATTGCTACTGGATCACGTTTCACCACAGTTTTTTTTCGTGTGCGGCTTTGCTACCTGAAGAAATATTTGGTTCATATATACGTATCGGAATCTTTTTACGTTAGCAGTAAAATATATTGATCCGCATGTTTTTCAGGAATGTTTATCTATTAATTTGTGAACCACAGTAGGTACTATGCAGTGTACGTGCATCTGTATGTTTTTCTAAAAAAAAGCGTTTCTGTTGCGGAATATTAGACGGATTCATAAAATATCTTACTTGTAGATAACGACTGCATTAGACGACGTATTTATAATGACTGCAAAACACGACACATTCCTTCAAATTTTGTTTGCTTTTCTTTGAGTAAAGAAATAATTTATTTTCGGACGAAGTGAGGGAGAAAATAAAATACTACAAACAATACCGGAAATTCAAAATCATGAATCGCTCATGATGGTTTAGAAGTCTAGGACGTATATGTATGCCATAGATTTCATATATATACACATATACTTACATGTTAAAAGTAACTATTAAAAGCGTACGCCTAATCTGCCTCTTCCTTGAAACCGCCTATGGAAAACATTCGTACGTTCAGAAATGTGTGAAACACTACTAAAATTTATAAAACTACTTTAATAGCACATTTAAATACTGTTTACAAGCTTCGGAAATGATGCCAATGTCAGTGTAACATTTACGACAAGGTAAGGTTGCTGCAATTACCTAAATACACTTATAAATATTATAAATATAGTGTAGTAGCAAAATCCAACACTTTCCAAACCTTCGGAAATTATGCCAATGCCAGTGTAACATTTACGGACAAAGTGTTGTAACTTTTGTTACAAGTAAAAATGTTGTAACAGATAGCGTAGACGTTGTAACTTTTATCACAACTACATTTTGTAACATTTGCGGTAATATTGTAACAGATAGCGTTTAGTGTAACATTTACAACACAAATTGTAACTTTTACGGACGGCTACAACAGATAGCGACGTTGTAACAAATGGGGTTCCTACAAACGTTCATTGACAACAATGCTGCTGGGAGTTTACACCAGGTTCTATGATGCACCAAACCTCACACTTAACATATTGCCATCCCAGTTAAAAGGGTCAGTGTTAATAAATCAATCCCCGACAGACTTTATTCTCTGAAAGGCTAGATTTAGGTAGACGTCTTCATAGGGTCCACTATATGTCAATGCAATGCAAAATGATAGGGACTCAACCTCGTTTGATAAACTTTTAAACACGTAATGTATCAAAGGGATGTTTCTTGTCGCAGAAGTTCTTACTAATATTTCTTATTAATCAGGGTTACGATAATTACATTTTGCAATGATTTTTCGAAGTTTATTGAAACGGTTGCCATGATGGAGTCGCTTTTTTAAGAGGTATGAGATTACAAATGTTAATGTCCTCTACTTACTAGACGCTCTAGAGAAAATGGGTAAGTAGAGAAACACATGCCCTATACAAAGTTGCTCGGGAAACATCCCAGTCTATGTGGGGATAGCAATGTAAACATTGAAATATCACCCCTTGTCATAGATTTTGCTGGTTATTTCTCCATTATTAATCGAGAAAAGAACCGATAATATTAGAAATGTTAGATTTGCTGAGTGAAATTCTTTAGGATAGATAGTATTAACTATAGTAGAAAAGAAAAGGGTTGTCAATATGCAATATATCCTTCATATCCCGAGAGGTGGTATTAACGATTTCGATGTATCTTTCATGGCAATACAAAAACAAATTTGCTACAAGAGGGGCAGAATGTGCATTGGGATACCTAACTTCACGTAATTGTCATAAGGCCAAAAAAAAAGTTTGTTTCTGGTCTTCCGACCCTATTTTTAAGGTCCGACCCCAAACGTTTTGATTTTAGGTTTTTAAGGCATGTAAGTGTTGTGGAACACTCATATTATATATTATGTTCAAGAAAACATGACTTTGATGTTCTTGATTTGAATTTGGTAAAGTAAGGATTAATTCTAAAAATTTTTTTTAAATAAAGATGTTCCTACCTACCTACCCTATATTTTGGGTGAAAAATACCAGAAACAGACATTTTTTTGGCCTAAGGACTATGCAAGCCAGTAGAGCGTCTACATGCCCTTTTGGGTCTCACAGGCGAGCTTTTCTGTCCTGTGTCATATCTTGTATTCATTAAGCTCATTTACCCACATGCCAACACTGTACCGGTACTTGTAACCTTGAGCAAGTCCGGTATTCACACAAGATCCAGAGTTATATACTCGATAATAAAAATAAGATGATCCCAGATTCTGTAGCTTTACCTCTCTGGGATCGGCTCTAACATAAACAAAATTAACTTTACAACTAATCCTTTGGTTACACTTTCCTATTTCCTACCATCTCGTCCCCTTTCACTTTCATATAATTACCCCCAACCCATTACCCCCAACCCACAAACTCCTACCCCGCCCGTGACATCTCTTTGCCCGTCTCGCTACTTCCCGTTTTCCGGCTTCCTTTCCTCTCTAACGGCTCACTAGTTTAGCGTAGCAGACGTTGCGCGTTAGAGCTGCAGGCCTCTGCACCGCATGGGTTCGCTCCCTTGTAGTGGAATGTCTAATGATAAACTTCCTCCTATATCTCGATTCCCTCTGAGGTCGCTGTCAAAAAACAACAACACTTCTACAGGACATGAATCCCATTTATTCCCCCCCCCCCTCTCTCTCTCTCTCTCTCTCTCTCTCTCTCTCTCTCTCATATGCGGATTTGAGTTTAGTGTATATATTCTCTCTATATATATCCTCCCTCTGCCCGTCTGTCTGTCTCTCTCTCTCTCTCTCTCTCTCTCTCTCTCTCTCTCATATATATGAATCGAGTAAAGTATGAATAAACTTATTTCATGTAGAATCCACATTCGTGATCATCGCATGTGAATAAATAAAGATCGGTTCATATTACACTGCTTTGTAAATCACTTGCCATAACTACGTATATTTATTACACATTAACATTATGCTCAAACAAGAAACTGTGCATGAATGGTAACTAAAGTGCAAATAGGAAATCAAATAACTTCTTTTTGATAATATTGTAAGAACCTTTTCTAACGATGCCGCTAAGTCATTCACGTGCAATGAGGTCTATTGATAGTCGTATATTTATTGAAATTCGTTTCAAATGCTGTATACACCTAATATGCTTGTATTTAATTTCAAAATTATTTGTGAGGATCGATTTAGAATGTTTAGAATTCAAAACTGATTACTTACTTCAAATACACAAACGTTAAACAAGTGTGTTATGTTAAATATCATTGAATAAATATTTAAAATTTCAACGGAGGGAGTTTTCATGAGAATTACATTTTAATTAAATTTGTTACACGATACTTTTTAGTGTTTTCAAAAGTACAGGAGAGAACGTTACCACGGATTTTAATTCATATGCAACATCCTTATTAGGTATATATAATTTATCACATCGCTGCATGCATGGCAACACGATTTCGGAATTGTATTGTCTGGGTTCAGTCGTTTATATTTATTTAGTATCAAGTGATATTGTTCATTTTTATATAGTCTTTTAAACCATTTTTTCTTAAATTTGCATTCACTTCCGTTGATATTAATTCAGAGCTGTAGATAACCTGAGTATTTCACTCGTACTTTTTTACAGAACCCCTCAGTCTTTTAAAATTGTGAGTATCATTACGCATCAACTTACTGCAAATACTCTAAACTTTAAAAAAACAAACATGAGTACTATATTTCTTTGTATTGTCCTGTGGAACAGTTTATTCCATACTTGCATGATGAAAATTGTTCCAAGCATGTGCCTAATATTAAGGTCGTACGGTGTTTCTTTTGTTTTTACTTAACTTCCATTTAATTAGAATAGTTGTTTTTTCTAAATGTATTAATTCACATCGATTTTGAAAGCGTGAACTATTTAAAGAAATTGTTTACTCTGAACGAGTTCCTTGTTACTCATTCATTTTGAATCTGATGAGTATAATACACAATTTAGTCAAAAATTATTATTTAGATGAATGTATTCAGATTTAAAACAAAACAGTCTGGAGCCCAGGCTAAGTGTGTTGTTTGAATGGCGTTTTACGTCATGTTTAGCACATGTTAGGCAGATCACTCCATTTTTCCTGAGTAGAACCAGTACTGTATATCTCCCGCCATTAAACCGTGAGAATCGACACTTTCTCACATGACAAGTCGAACTCTCAGTGGGATTCGAACCCGCAGCGGTGATTAGCGAGAAGGTTTTAGTCTAGCATGCCATATAGAGTTCATCACGCTTTCCACACTAATCTTCTAATTTACTATGGTATTACATATTGTTGGTATTATTTGATTTACAATTCATGTCCGAATTATTGTTTTGATTTTACGTGAATTGTACCGTATAGAAATTATATTAAAAGTAAACGATACATATATACAGTTTTTTATATTCTATTTTATTGTGTGTTATATTGAACTGCTTGCACTGGGATTGGGTAGACATGCCACCAGTAACCTTAATTCTTAAACATCTCGCTTCTTATATTTGCTCCCCGTGTGGTTGCCGGGGTAGAATACAACCACTGCAAACACACCGTCACATGCAGAGGGGTAGGACCCCCCCATTCATATTCATTTGTCATTTTTTGTTCATGCTCATTAAAGGTCTTCATCATGACCCCTGCATTGTTTCAGGTGCCATCTCGCTCGCATCAAAGAGCAGTGGCAGAAAAACAATAACGTGGCTCCAGCGTAAATGGAGTTTCTACGATAGAATTTGCAGCAACTCTGCAGTTCAGGGTGAGAAGGTTCTAGGCCCATTTTCCATATTTATCTCGATGTACATGGAAGATGAGCCTGGCATGTTCATGCCTTTAGGCGCCATATAACCTATTCATGTGTTGGTGCGCCTTAAAACCCCAATTCAGTATTCAATTCAATTCTTATATGTGGATAATATTGTAGAATTTCCATTTCGGTATAGTACTATGCACCAAGTAAATAACGATTTGTTTTTATCAATTTCAATTTTATTCCCTGGCTATTAATGATGTACATGCAGCTTTTAAATAACACTCCTTAATACATCGGACTGTGCCCCTTTAAAAATGCGTATCAACCATTGAAAGGTATACTTTTTTTTGTTGAAAAGTCGCTGAATGAAGTAGCTATAGTGTTTTTGTTTAATGATTGATGTCAGTGTGCACCAATTAATCCGAGATCGTGTTTCATCTCTCCGGATTAATGGCTATTTGATAGCATAAGGCATTTAACAATTCAGCTTAATTGCCTGACGCTGTACATATTCTCTTTTATACCAACGGCGGTAAATGGATATCGTTCAGCTATGTTATACAGAACAGAACATATATTTTATTTCGACTTAAGCATATACAGCTCATCGTCATACAACATCATGGTTTCAATGCATGCATGCAAACAAGTATAATAAAGTTGACAGAAAAGGAATAATAGTTGAGTGAAGTGAGAGTGTTATTCTTGGATGTTACCCTTTACACAACATAGCATATTACAGTGTCAAATATACGTGCGACCCTTCTGGTTATTTAATGCATCATCTCTTATTTTAAAGGCTTTCTTACAAAACATTGCTAGTTTTATCAATAGTGAATTTTTTTCTGAATTTAAAAGATTAGTGAACTTAAACATATTTGGGCGGTTTGTAAAATATACTGGAATGTGAGATTTTCTCAAATCATGATAATACGGGCAAATACGAATGAAGTGATATTCATCTTCAATATCATTTAAAGTAGATAGTGAACATTTCCTTTGGTTTCTTTCAATATTTCTGTGTCGACCTGTTTCTATAGATAATTTAAGAGAAGACAATCTGATTTTAGCGATCATATTTCTATATTTCAAATTATCTAGAACTTTTAAGATAACTTGATCTTTCAAAACTGGATTTAATTTCCCTATATATGTATAATGATGAACAGTGTCATATCAGCGCGCCAAAGTAGACTTTTTCAAATCAAATCAGAAAATCTAAGACCTGTAATTTAAAACAATTAAAACTATCACTGAAGGTGATGAATACCTCCACTTAAATTCTAAGTCAAACAAAGGGCCATAATTCTGTAATACATTAGGCAATAAACAATGGGTGATGCAGAGGGACATAGAGTCATCAGTTGTTATGAGTTCATGAAGTTTGGGAACAACCCATTCGAATCTGTTTGGAGGGCTGGCGTGGCGCAGTCGGTAGCGCGGCGGATTTGTAACCGGAGGCCCCGGGTTCAATCCTCCGTGGTGCCACTGAGTTCCGTCGGTGTGTTCTTGGGCAAGACACTTTCCCTTAGCCTCGTCCGTCGGATGGGGACGTAAACTGGGCGGTCCCGTGTATCGGTCTATCCTCCGAGCACGTTAAAGAACCATAGGAATCTATTCGATAATAAGAGTAGGGCAGGTTCCCGGATTCCTATGTATCCTTCCCCTCTCTCTGGGGCGGCTCTAAATAACCTATACTGTGTTGAAACAACATTCAATTCAATTCAATTCGAATCTGTTTGAGAGCTAGTAATAAAAATGTGTTAGGGAAGTGACGCGACGTGACGCGACAAAAATGTGTTACGCGACGGGATGTTACGGACAACGTGATTCCTATATAGCCCCCACTTCACATTGTGAAAGCAGGGGTATAATAAAATATAATGAGCAAAACAAGTTTAGCTCATAAAATGCATGTCATTTCCATAGACGAGATACAAAGCCGTGTATGTTCGGGGTTATTGATAAAGTGACATATATATGACCAAAACACTAAAAAGTCATTTGTAAACAAAGTCGGTGATAAAAATTAAATCAAATATTATGGGAACATACCTTTATAGGTTATTGAAAATCGTTTTCATTTCAATGAAAAAGGAGTTAATCTTAAAATTACGAAATTTGGAATGTTATTATATCGTGGGCATAGAGCAAAACGGAGCTATTTGCATAATACAGACTTTTGAGCAAATGGACATTTAATCTTTGAGTTCCAATGAAAATTCAACAATTCATTGTATGTTTATTATTTATTAAGGGCATCTTTGTACATTAACACCCCATGTTTACTGAAAAGTTCAACACGTATTTTATGCCCAAATAAGGATAAATGTAGCTCTAGCAAATTTTACTAACACTTGCAATTAAAAAGGGGCTATCTGCCATATATCCCTCTGTTGCATTAAACAACTATACACATTATTTGAGTGTAAACGTCTTGCTTGTCATCATTTCTGTTCCAAAACTGACTGAATTCACAGTAATTATCCAGTTTTTGTAAAATGCATGATTTTACTACACAATATTGTTGCCTCATACTTTCTACACTAATTCTCATCATTGTCTACGTCCTCTTCTTCCACATCTGGCTCTGGTAATTTGTCCTGTGCCTTTGATTAATGATTATGTTGGTAGCTGTTCATATAAGTAATGAAAACAGTCTGGCATTGCTTTTGACCTGCATAGTGAGGACAAGTCTTTTTTTTCGGGACAGAATGGTTAACTTTTCAGCATATAGATATGTCATCAATGTTGATGCACACTGTCGTCTATTCTTGTAGTCGTCCTCAGTTTTATTTCTTTCCATGACAGTTTTTCTGTCCAAACCATAGTTAAAGAATATGCTTTCTGGCTGTGAACGTCTTATTTTAATCCATTTGATATCCAGCCAGTTTATTTTCTCGCCCGTAACTGTGATTTTCATGTTGGTAGTTATTGACTTTTTGTAGGATATTGAGTCCTAAATGTCAGCATACTTGATAGGTATAACAACATATGGATTATTTTGCCTGACCATTGCTACACAATACATGCACATTAGTATTCCTTTGCGCATGTTATATTGCCGCATGCATAGAATCGCACTCCATCTCGGAGTGACCCCGCTCAGAGAATTTATGCTCGATAGTTTCAATATTCTCATTTTTGTGTACTGCATACAGGAATCCAACCGTAACAAACTGGTTTCGGTTTAGACCTCCACATGAAACACAACCTCTTTTGTCCTATTTGGCAATGAACTCATAAAGTTTATCAAACATGTTCCTATTTCACAAGAACTTCTGCTACCATTTGTTTCATCCCATAAAAAGCATGTTCCCTTTTTATCTCCAAGGGAGTATATTGAAATGTTGTATGATGTTGTATTATTTTTACATGACAGTTTTCCTTTCCTATCATGTCTAACGAAACATCCATGAACTTTAATTTTCATTGCATACTCAACTACCTTTTTGTCTATATTCAGTGTTCCCAACTTCTTACAGACTCTCATATTGTGCCTTTTGTAACAACGCTAAAAGTAACAATTCCGCTAAGCTGAAGGTAGCAACCGACGCTAAAGGTAACAATTCCAACGCTAAAGGTAACAACCTCCGCTAAAGGTAACAATCACCTCTTCCGCTAAAGGTAACAAACGCTAACGCTAAGGGTAACAACTTTTTATGTTAACGCTAAAGATAACAACTGTCTACGCTATAGGTAACAACGTTTTTCAAAATCCACAGTTTCAATGAAACTTTAGTTAGTATGTTCTTGTTAGTTACTGAGGCACTTGAATCGCTTCCAAACGATGCGACCCGTATCGGCGTTTTTAGTGTGCTGGTCTCCTGGACAGGTGGATTTTCTGCAGGTTCGAATCCCATTGAAAGCCCGACTTGTCAGGTGAAAAAGTGTCGATTCTTGTGGATGGCGGGAGATATACAGTACTGGTTCTACCCTTGAAAAATGGGGTGATCTGCCTCAACCGACCGTCATATATGGCCTAATATGTGCTAAAATAACGTAAAATACCATTCAAACAAAACAAAACTCCTCTTACATCAAGACCATGCCAAATTAAGGTTGTCATCTGCGCCATTAAGAGGGATATTTGCATAAGCTGTTTAGTTTTAGGTTTCGTTAGGAGGTAATATACACATTAAGTTTGATTTCAACAAAACATCGGGTTTATTAATAACTCTTCTTATCTTTTGCTATAATGTGTACGATATAATATAGAAAACACAGTTTCCAAAAAAAATAGATCACGGGTGAGGAGAAAAAAATATAATGCAGACTTGAACCACTACTATCTCTTCTCAGAAAGATTACTGAAATGTTAATCGAATGATTACCATATATGAAAACGTTTGAAATTTAGATTCGTTCTTCGTTATTTTACCAGGGGCTGGCGTGGCGCAGTCGGTAGCGCGGCGGATTTGTAACCGGAGGCCCCGGGTTTAATCCTCCGTGGTGCCACTGAGTTCCGTCGGTGTGTTCTTGGGCAAGACACTTAACCTTAGCCTCGTCCGTCGGATGGGGACGTAAACCGGGCGGTCCCGTGTATCGGTCTATCCTCCGAGCACGTTAAAGAACCATAGGAATCTATTCGATAATAAGAGTAGGGCAGGTTCCCGGATTCCTATGTATCCTTCCCCTCTCTCTGGGGCGGCTCTAAATAACCTATACTGTGTTGATGAGCCGTTAAACAACATTCAATTCAATTCGTTAATTTACCATATTATTTAATTCAATCATTACGCATTGTTCTCAAAAATAAGGAATATTGTCAAAGAATTTATTTTGAACTCTGTGAAAAAAAACACGTTTGGGATATATAACCTGATCGGGTTTATTTTACAATCATCAAACAGCAAGTTGATTTCTATATGTAGGGTCTATTATATCTCCGTATTGGGTTTCAAAAACAGGTAGCTGATAGCTCACGTAGGATATCTTTCAATGATGTAGGAAACATAAATAGAGTTTATTCCACCGTATGATGAAATCAGCGAATTGAATTGAAATGAAGCTCTGTCACATTTATTCTACATTATTTGAACGGCCACCCATTTCTGTTACATGGAATACTTAGAACTGTATTAATCCATGCTCAAGGATTGAACTTACGCCCACAAATTATAAACCTGACATTGACTGAATAGCCCCTAATTTCTTAGACAACATGGCGGAATATATGGATGTGTTTCATTCATTGGTCCAATATAAATGCACCGGAGTCGATGAGCCCATTCTCCTTAGTTTGTCTGTTGCTGCTAAAACATGTTTTATTCAAATTGCGAAATCACTATATTTTTATCATAAAGGGAGGTATTCTGAAAATATTCGTTCTTGAAAGCTGTATGGCGCAAAAATGAGTGAAAATATCAGCAGCGTATTTTCTCTGTTTTTGTGATGATGAGGTCATTCTCCGTTTATTTCAATATAATAAAACTGTGTTAACTCAAAGTTTTAACCACAAGGCCCGGAAATGCTGTTTAAACCAAATCAATGGGAATAAGTTTGCCCATAAGTTTGAAGAAAATTGTTTTCATGACAGTGCTGGCCTTTAACAAAGGTATTGGCATATAAGATTAAATAAAATATAATTTCTTTGTGTCTAAATCTATGGGTAAAGTTGGGAACGTTTCTATTTTTGCTCAGTGTATTTATGCACACTGCATGTACTTAGCGTATTTGAGCATATTTGGTCCATTTTACTAATACACAGGTTTTTCAGTATACATTCTTACATAATGAAAATAATATTCTGATTAAGAAAACATTTATGTTTTAAGATTTTACACCAGTATGTGTAACATCTGGTTGTAATATAATCACAATAAATTATAAATAAATCTGAAATCCAAGAGCGTAATTTATATTAATCATACACTTTGGCTGTTCATTTGACGAACTAACATCATTAAATCTCAAATCACAGAGTAGATCTTAATCAGAAGTCTTCATCATGCACATACTTGCATAATATGCACATTAATGCACACAGCTGTTCATTTGACGAACTAACATCATTACATCGATCACCAACTCACTCCGTAATTATGGTCGTTAACAGCTGGTTCATAACATGAGGACCCGTGTCTTTAGCAATGTCATAGCCACACTCTGTTGGGTCTGGCATATTTAGCATATCCTCTCCAAATCAGTAACTGATATGCACGTTTGATAAATGAAGTAAAAACCTATCGTCTGTTTGGGAGATGGTGGGTGGGGGTAACTAACTTCCTTGGTTATAAATTGACATGTATTCAAGTACCCTGTTTTATTCTCAATGTATTCAGAGACATACATTTATTGGACAGATAATTCGTAAGCCTCACCAGCACTGTTCATCATTCATTTGATGCCATTTTCTTGCCAATTTCAAAGGAAGAGCAACATGTATCGCATTCTGTGAGTGTGTAAACCATCGGCAAGATCCGCTCATATTGACGTTTATTAACACTATCGTGTATATGGATTAATCTGGTCAAATCCAAATGCTTGCCAGTCTCAAAGAATAGATTTTCCACACCCAAACACTCTCTGTACAATTTGAATAATTGCCATTCCGTCGAAAATGATGCTATCTCCTTAACACCGATACTGGTGGAGTTACACCGATACTGGTGGAGTTCCATGATATCGGCCTTTTTGTTTGCAACCATTTTCCCATCATCACAAAACTAACTCAATGGTACAGGTGCATTCTAAAATGTCTTTCCAGAGGCGTATGTTTTAATTATTGTATGGTCTATACCCTAAATACATCTCGTTCTCATTAATTACGATATCTTTTGATTTGCATTTCACAGACTCTTAATATGTGTCATTGTCGTTTTTAGTAAGACATCAACAAACTCTTAGTGAGCTCCTCCTGACCTTCGTGTACTATTAAACGTTTAGTAAAACATCTTTAAGTTGACCTATGGCATTCATTGTCCGTTTGTTCGTTTAAGTGTAGTGTACACTGTACTGTATTCATTAGGAGGAGTGATTATAATTGAGTACATACTACTTTTTTCGTGTAATGCAGTCAGGTGCAATATTGGACGAAAATTCTGTCCAGAGCGGAAGGAGCTCTGCTCTGTCATCACAAAACATGTCACATCTACCAATGTTATACATTAATTTCTTTAATCGCAAACATCTTAGTAACATGCTGTTACGTTTCTGATTTTAATGAGATTGTTCAAACAGCAACTTTAAGTGATTAGATCATGGCGGGGATTTCTTTATTTACACTGTCCTGTTTTAATGGGATGACAGTAGGGTAAGTGTGAGGTTTGGTGCACCCTAGAACCGGGTTAAACCCCCAGTGGCCTACTTTGCCACTGACCGTTCCAAGGCGGTAGCCCTATTGTCAACCCTTTTTGTGTTTGTGATGTCGTTTGCATTTATTATTGCTTTTGCCTTCTTGTTTGTCTGTTTGCGTGTTTGTTTCTGTGTTTTGTGGTTGACTGTCCTCCTTGAGTGCTGCTTTCTTTGTCCGATCTTTTTATATTTCTTTTATTCCAATGTCTACAGCTAACATTTGAATGTTCCCTCTTCATAAACTTTACCGGTGCTCTGGTAAAATACTAGGCTAAATAGCCATAGAGGATAAATACTTTAGAGTAGTTTGTTATGACTACTTCTTAATAATTTAGAATACAATGTAGTTAAAATAAACAACTTTACAAGATTACATAAAACTAAACGTTTACTAAAATATCACATTGCAGTAGCAAGATATATTATACAGCAAATATTTTCTTAAATTTCGTCCTCTATTTATATTTAGTAAGTTAATTAAAGCTTTTAAAGTTAGAAAAAGTTGATTTAAAAACAAAAACAATTGTATGAAACATTTTGAATATTATAGGGCTGTAACACGTGTTTTAAAAATCATTTGCAGTATTGACCTAGATTTTGACCTCTTTTTTGGAAATTAAGGACAATTATTTTTCTCTAAAAGATTAAAATATGTAACTATGTAAGAATATACTCACAAGTATTGACCTCCTATTAAGCTCATTAATAATCTTTACAAAGTGTCGACCATCTTGGATGCCATATTGGTTTACTCGGTTCGCCCTCATTTTTACCAATTTATGCCTGATTGTCTGACAAACTTCAGACCAAGACGAACATTTTTGATATATATTATGTTTTGTTCTATTTTGTTACCAGCTACCCCTTAAAATAATCATCGATTTTGGCCATGATCACCCTACTGTTCAGGCAACATGTACATTTTTTTGTTCTACACTTTATTTTGTTAGAAATAGACATTCAGTTTAAAAGTTAATATGAATAAGGCACTGCCTCATGGCGAGCGTCGGTTTAAGTAAATAAAATGGTTGCATTGTGTAATATTACTCATACTGTAATACCTTATAACATAGGGATTTTCTAAACCCAACTCAATTGCTCCGTTCTAAAGGACACACAAAAAACGCAACCCACTACTATTCACATACAAACTTTGCTATCATCACATAAAAAAACTAATTCAACAAATTATTTAAGCATAACTATTCGAAATCGAAATGGGGATCTAGACATTATACTTTATTACTTCCAAATCAAACCGAGGAGCGCTGTGGTCTAGTGGTAGAGCGTTGGACCCATGATGTAAAGGTCGTGAGTTCGATTCCCGCCATTGCGTTGTGTCCCTGAGCAAGACACTTTATCTGCATTGCTTAGTACTGGTTCTACCCAGGAAGATATCGAGAGTGATTCAAATACGTTCATAGAGCTTTCGTTACAATCGATGTAAAATTAATAAGTTTAAACTAAATCAAACCAAGCACTGCAGTGTGATTTCCATTGTAATGTTGGCAGGGCTTTTACCCACTAAAAAGTGTGAAGACTCCCGACCCTAGCCTGGTCATTTTGGTGGAGAAAAAAATGCGCGAAAACTGCCTAATTTGTGAAGAAAGTATTGAATACATGCATTGTTTTTGTGGGAGCAGGATAAAATGAAACATTTTAGATAAACTTTCTTCTATGAACATATCCAGAACAAAACAATATTGAACAATTTAAGTGGTGGAAATGCCAAAATAAATAAAATAATAATAAAAAAATAATTAATAATAATAATTGTGAAGCAAATCGGTCACAATTGTCAAAAAAATGACTTAAATAGTGAGTAAGTGTCAGGTGAACTTGAATAAGCATGATCAGTATAATTATGTATGCATACTTTTTTTATGAGACTTCTCAGGATGATCCAATCTATTCCTATTTCCCTAAATGTAAATGCCTTCACTTAGCAGCAATGGTCAGGTAGGAAGGAGTAGGAATGAATTGTTTCATGTGATACTGAATGTTGCGTTGTAAACCTTATCGCCTCTCACCGCTGCAGGTTCGAATCCCACTGGGAGCTCGACTTGTGAGGATGTGTCGATCCTTACGGATGGCGGGAGGTGTATAGTACTGGTTCTACCCAGGGCGAGTGGGTGGTCTGCCTCCACCACCCAAAAATCCACCGTCATATATAGGGGGTCCCAAAGGGGTTTTGCGTGAAAACGTGATTGGGGTGTTTTTAAAAACGTGAAACGTGAAACAATATTTTTGCGTGACTGCGTGAAAATTATATCAGCGTGATCCGTGATTTTGGTCTTGGTAAAACGTGATCGCTTGATATGGTGACGTGAAACGTGAATGTTTTGTCCTTTTCAATCTTTTTTAGTGTCCCTCCTCCTCCCCCGAGTCTCCCTCGAGAGCTGAACTTTCCTACTTGCACGAACATCTGGCACGGGAATCCCGGGGACACTACAATCAGCCGAGTCGTGTATCAGATACAGTATAGACAGTATAGACTGGTAGTATGCCGACAGTTTCACTGACATAGCTCACTACATTACAAGTAGCTCATTCACATTTAACGTGAAATGTGAAAGTTCTGCTATTTTCACGTGAAGACGTGATCCTTGTTTTTATTTTACGTGATCACGTGAACACCCCCCCCCCCCCCCCCCCCCCCCCCCCACCCTTTAAGACCCACTATATAACCGTACATGTGTTGAAAAACCCACTATATAACCGTACATGTTTTGAAAATGATGTAAAACACCATACAAACAAACAAACAAATCATTGATGATGTGTCATTTGAACTAATCAGTTCGTTTAATACCTTGTTCCCAAGTTACCACTCTCTACATACCCTCTTGAAATTAAAATTGCATCGAACGTCACTGACTGACGTAATCAGCATTGAAAATTGTCATAATGGTGACGTACAATTACGTCTACAGTACAGTAGGTGCCAAAGAACAAAAAAGGTTTACGTTTGTGCTTTCAAGTAAAAGAAAGGATATTTCACTTACCGCCTTTGGTTTCGCATAAACAATTTAAGGATAAAAAGGTAGGCGAATAATTATTATTGCATATAAATATTGTTTCAGGTGAATTTTTATATTAATAAGTGTAATTGAGACTTAATTGGCGCAGTGGGTCGTTAAATACAATTTGAACAAAAAGCAATTACACAGTTCACACAATCTCAGACATTTATTACTATTAGGTAGGATGGTCAGCGCTTAGCCAGCTTTCTTAGTCCTTTTGTCATATTGTATTTTCAATGAAATTGGAATGCTTTCAAGTATGTAGATCTAATATAAAAAAAAATAGATCTAGTAAAACTAACTTACATATTGACGCAATCACTTTTATTTAAACATAATCAAGCATTAATTCGTTGATTTTGTTGTTGCTGGACAGTGGCAAGCGTCGTTTTAAGTTAATAGACAAGAGCGATTAAATAATGTGTGCAATACTCATACTGTTATGCCTTACAGTGTACATCAGTGGAGTTTTCTAAACTCAGTGCAAAATCAAAACATCTGCTCGAGTGCTTCTACATCAAATTTGATTCATATTTTGGATTGTTTTTACATTTGTTGGTGTTTCTAAATGAATCATTTTAACTTATACTTTTACTGCAATCAAAGACTGGTTATAGTTTTGCCCTTCACAAAGGTAGTACCTAGTACTGTGAGTGTAATGCCAGTGATGGTTCTTGATTGGAAAATAAAAGTTATTCTATTCTATTCTATTTTAAGCCAGAGAACCAGGCTATTATATTCTATCATTATTTTTTTAAATAATAAATATTGACGCATTCACTTTTATTTAAACGTAAGCAATCATTAAATCATGGATTTTGTTGTTTTTGAACAAATTAGATTGTAAAAAATAAATAAAATAAATATGTTGAATCAGGGAGTAAGTACAATTATAGCGAGCACAGCTAGCGAGAAGTGCCGAAGGCACTTCGAGCGCAAGCGAACTTTACGGTAACGGGAGAAAAAAAAAGAAAAAAAAAGAAAAAAAAAAAGAAAGAAGATAATTGCTAATCTATGTGTCTCAATTTTGATGGTAAATCGTCGTTGTCACGCTTTAAGCATTTCTAACGCAGACACCGGCTCCCACTATAGGAGTTTTAGTTTCGAAATTCTGATTTGTTTTCTTTAAAACAGTTTTCTATGCAACGTTTCCGTTATGACGGGTTAGAGTAGAGTTTCAGAAATAATTTGAAAGTCTCTCCGACTCCTTCACAAAGTCCTATAGAATATGTGCAGCAGAATATTTAAAGAGTTCAAATGCGAAACTAAGGCTTTTTAGAAAATATGTTGTTTCCGTGGGAAATTTCAAAATGACAACAAATGCAGGAATATGCTGAACATGTCAACAATTGGAGAGCGCACACTGATTAAACAACACTAGCAGCATATGTGAGTTATTCATTTAGTATGTTTTTTTATTTGTAAACACTCGGTATGAAGGTTAAATTGTCTTGGCCGGAAACTTTCCACATTATGCAAATTAGCGCGTGTTAAAATCAGTGACGTAACAGTAGTAAATATTGACATTATTTGCAGACGACTAGTGACATCTCATGTAATTTCTGGAAGACTCGGATTGCTTTTACTTTGTACTAACACTTTTGTGAGTTGATGTTGAGCTAGTTTAAATGATTAATTGTGGACAAATCGATTATAATTTCTTTCACTTCGTACGAACACTTTTGTGGGTTTATGTTGAGCAAGTTTTAACTGCACCTTGAACTTTCCATCACTCATGTAAATATTCACCGTTGTGCGAAGATGTTCCTGAGGAACCCAGCACAGTACTGGAAGAATAAGAAGTTTAAATGATTAATTATTTATGGACAAACCACCATCGCCGCGAACGGAAAGCGTTTCTTCAGTCTACCCCCTAGAATAATCTACAAAATATCCCCCCCACCCCACACCCACCACCACCCTGAAGAAAAAGAGGAAAAGTTTCATCAGACAGACCTCCCTCTCCTGGAAAGTCTTAGACTACAGGCCACCCCACCACTCCCCAGCCAGCATGGCCATATCGGATAGATTTTGGTAATTGGTCGGAATGTCGGCAGACTGCCGCTCTGTTACCGATATCAGTAACAGAGCGGCAAGGCCCGATGTCTATTCGTTATCTGTATGTAGGAAACATATCGGTTCGATATAGGCTTGCTGACTGGGTTTGTGTGTATTTTTTATGATTTGCTGAAAAGATATCGGTCAGATGTCGGCTAAATGTTGGATATGCCGACGTCGGGTCGATGTAGAGCTGATTAATTCAATATTTTCCAATTTTTGAATTTTTTGTTTGTATGGCATGCTAAATTGATTGTTTAATGCATTAATCTGAATGAATATAGCACATTTCTTCTAATGTCTATTATTATATCTCGGGCCAACGTCAGGCCGACGTAGTTTGTATCACTTGATACCATATATCGGGCCGCTGTCAGTCCGATATAACACGCCATAAATGGAGGTAATGACATGTCATTTTGAATATTGTATATTTATTGTTAATGTGAACAGATATTCCTCGCAAATGTCATTTTTTACATTGCAAAATGATGCTACCTCAGAGCTCCAGATAAGGGTTTGGACTTTGAGTATTTTTACTCCATTGTTTTTATTTTAACTGGGTATTTGCATTTTGAAATTGGGTAAAAAATAAATTTTACCCCATCATTTATTTTTCAATTGGGTATTTTTACCCTACCTGGATGTTTTCAATTGGGTATTTCCTTGTAAAATTAACTAACAACAAACAAAACACATAATCAAACATGGTACGCACGTTTATCATTATGTTCTGTGTGTTTGACATTTTTAACCGACGCTTGATTTAGATCGCCCAGCGCATACACGATATAAAAAGGGTACAGGCAAAAATGAGTAAATCGCGCACAATTAAAACTGAATTTCGGAACCAGTCTTTTACTTATATTTGATTTTGTTTCGAAATATTGTGAGAACTCTGGGCCAATACGCGATCGATTAGAAATGAAAAATTGCAAATACGCAAGCAATTCGAGAGGAGAGGAATTGCTTATCAAATATTTATTTTGCGTTATGATACGCATGGTTTTGTATTTATATTGCTTTTTCCACCATTTTATTTGCGTATTTACGCAAATATGCACCTTATCTGGAGCTCTGCTACCTACATGCCTACATTCACAAGAGTTTTATTTATTGCTAATGAATATTTTTACAGTCGAGCTAATTGAGATAAGCACCTAAAAAAAAATATATATATATAAGGTAGTGAGTATTCATTAAATTGATTTGATAAAAAAAATCAGACGGAGTTAAAAGCCCGATAACCTTGTATGTTGCGAAACATATACATGTATTTTGGATTGGTAATCCGATGCTCTAGCTACATACTGTGCTAGCTGGATGGTGACAATAGAACGAATTTGATGTTTATCTGTCATAATGGGCCAACTTCGGGTCGAAACTATATCGGATACATATTGGATAGATAACTAACCGATGATGGATAGTAAACTAAAAGGATGTCTAACCGATGATGGATAGTAAACTAAAACAATATCTAACCGATATTGGACCGATTAGTAGCCGACAAGATATCGGTCAGACTTGAAGCCGATGGGCACGCCGATCTCAGGCCGATATCGTTTGCGATACTGGTCCTATATAAAATAAAATATGGGGCCGATGAAGGCTAGATATAGGATTGCTGGCTGGGTCCTCACCCCCTAGATTTGTTCATTTCAAAATACCTCCCCCCACCCACCCACACACACACCGAACGACCCACAAAACACACACACACACACCTGTGTGTACAACTGTGTGGTATTCCAGTGTGTCAGCACTATAGACTGTAAATAGATACATTACACTAAACACAATCATAAGTCCAGATTCTATTGTGCCCATACAGGTGGGTGTCCTATCGTTTAAAATATGGTGGATGGTCTGGTTCTCATTTATTTGACTCAGATAGTGATATCTGTGGTATGATAAAAATGACCTCATTATAGAATTTAAAAACCGAAATTGTTTGTATTTGTTTTATGACATAATTATAGCCAGTGGTACGATTCACCGGAACACAACAGACCAGAACCAAGAAAAAATGTACTGGAACTGCCTTTTCAGTGAAAAGCAAAAATGAGATTTACACTACAGAAGGGTTGCACACTGAACATCTTCAAGAAAAGAGTCATCTATCCTTTGTTTATATTTAAATGGTTGTCTGTGACTGATAGTTGCTTATTCTGTCAGGCATTTACAACCAGCATTGGATGGTGACACTAGCATCTTTTAGGAGTGGCCCATTGGGTCAGTCACACACAGATTGGATTTCTTCAAACCCATACACTGAAGTGAATGCAACTTGCCATCTTGTACAGCAGGGATGGAAACTAACGGTTGCCCGTTCGCCCGGGACGACTCAATTTCAAGCTGGGCGAGTAGATTTCATAAGTCGGTAGTCCGCCCGGGCGACTAGCTTTTTCGACAAGCTAAAGTCGATTTCCTCGGCATTATTCGTCAATGCGGGACGAATAACATTTCAGTAGAAAACAACAACAAAGAAAATATTTCTTACACAGTGTATTAAGCGATTAAATGCAGTAAATAGTCGCAACTCTGTTTATTCAACGATAAATTGCAATTTAAGTCAACCGGATATTGGGAAATTGACGCATTTCCGTTTTGGGCCATTCTAAAATGCGGCTCCCGTTCTAATTTCACGGAGCGCGAACGTTACGGTATTTGATGTTATACAAATAACACTTTCACGGGGGAATCTTTAAGGGCACTAGTCAGCTTTTAGGTGACTGGGGCCAGGGCCTTCAGGAAGGGGAATTGCCAGAAGTATGCTGTTTTCCTGTATTGTAGTTTAACATTTTATAATATATATATATATATATATATATTTTTTTTTAAGAGGGGAATTTTTCACAGGAAAAGGGTGAAATATATACCATGCCAGAGTAACTGTAATGGCCATGATCAGACTAGTGAACTATAGAATATAAATATGCCTACATACTGACCCTAGAGCTTGCAATAGGAAACACACCTATTTTTTTGTTTGGCCTAAATAAAGTAAATTTGTTAAAATCATGTTTGTTAATGTGTTTGTTAGTGTGTCGAAAAGAAAAATCCAGAAAATCTGGGCTCATAAATTTTCAGCTGGGCAACCAAAATCCAGAAGATGGTTGCCCGTTTGGGCAACCAAGCTTTAAAAGTTAGTTTCCATCCCTGTACAGACGGTTCTTATTCAAGGTAAGATCAGGACAGATGGACTGTGGTGTTAAAATTAAAACAATTATCCCTATCTCTCATCTATTTGTGAATCATATTTAGTGTTATCGGCTAAATACACAGGTCACAGTTTGCATATATTTAGTAATAAATAATAACATAGAAAATATCAACTTTTCTGACAAAAAGAAAGAAAATGTAAAAAATCAATTGGAACAATGTATGTATATGTATAAAGTTAACAATCTTTCAGTTTAGTTATATCACGACAGTGTATACTTGAAGCAGTGAGATAAATGCTGAATTTGGCAGTTTAGTTTCTTTCAGGCTAGTCTAAAACGTTTTTATCTAAATATACTGAGTTGCAAAAGAAAGTGTATACAGCTCAGTTGTGAAACAAAGTGTGCAATGAGTTTTTTTTTAATGATTTATTCATTCTTCTTATTATGCCTTTGTTCCCTGAAAATATGAGACAGTGTTCCCTTGTTCCCCACAACTATTTTGCTTTGTTCCATAAAATTATTTGTCCTGTCCAATGTTCCCCTGTTCTCTAAAAGTATTTTTAATGTTTAAAAGATTTGCTAATGTTCCCCAAAATTCATTCTGGCTTACAGTACACTGTCATCACAAAAATATTGTTTGAAATGTTAACTGTTTGTGATTTTTATTTTAATATTAAAACTAGATGTTAGAATTTTATTTCCTGTAAAGTCATGTTCCATTGTTCCCTAACCTAAAAATATGTGTCAATGTTCTCTTTTCCCCTGAAAATAACAGCCATTGTTAAGAGCCATTGTTCCCTTGTTCACCAAATATAAATGGCCATTTCCCCCAAAACCCCTGAGAGGACCTCATTATTGTGTTGCTTTCAACTGTATTGTTCTTTCACCTCTTTCATTGAGTTTTATCTGTTTAAAATTTACTTTCACATTTTCTGTGCTCGCCTCAAGGTTTTACCTTAGTTCATATTATACTTACTCACTGGTTGAATGAGTCAGCGAAAACACTGAATAGAATAGAATCGAAAACAAACTTAAATTACATGTATGTTATATTCAATGCACAAGACCTCGCTTCGCTCGGTGAAATTAGCTGTATAACGTCGCTTCGCT
This sequence comes from Cyrtodaria siliqua, assembly GCA_037043455.1. Taxonomy (NCBI): domain Eukaryota; kingdom Metazoa; phylum Mollusca; class Bivalvia; order Adapedonta; family Hiatellidae; genus Cyrtodaria; species Cyrtodaria siliqua. Next base: position 44,265 of record JAWPHD010012484.1, on the reverse strand, counting down.
CGATGTAATCTCGGTGTAATTAGCTTTATTTTCCTCTGATTAACACCTCGCTCCGCTCGGCGTTCATGTGAGGTAATAACGACGTGCTAGAAATACGATTCACCTGCACGGTGCACCGTTTTACTTGCACGATGCAACTTTACGGGCAGGTAACTCTAGCGGTTTGACGAAGATTTTTATTGCCTTAGTATGGCAATTTCAGAAAATCAACAACGCGTTAACCGTAAGGCGAGCTTACGCTCGCGATTAAATGATCAAGATATATCCAATTGGTTTATTCCGTTAAGTAGCACCGAGCACATGATTTCTTATATAACTTTGAACAGGAAAAGTAGCATTCTAGGACGACAGTCAACCACAAACACACACACAGAAACAAAGAACAACTTTAAAGATGAATAAAAGGCAAAATAAGACATCACAAACACAAAAGGGTTGACAAAAGGGCTACCGTCTTGCAACGGTCAGTGGCCAAAAAGGGGCCGCTGGGGGTTTAAACCAGGTTCTAGGGTGCACCAAACCTCACTCTTCCCCTATTGTCATCCCAATAAACGGGACAATGTAAATAAATAAATCCCCGACAGGTTATATTCTCTAACAAACACGGCAGCATTAATAGGCAATATAAGTAAAACACATACATGAGCATGTATTATATAATATAAAAAGGCCTAGAAAGCAACAAGATAATAAACCGTTAAGGGTACGACAAGATAAGACTAAAGACAAACATCAAAGGCTACCGTCCTATAAGGTTTCAGGTAGACGTGACTATATGATCCACAATCTGTCCGGTCATCGCACACTCAAAGAGGAAAGCATAGGTGCGAACTGTAAATGGGTCCACCACTAAACATGAAGTGCGTTGCAAAATGATAGGGTCATAACCTCTTTTGATAAACGTTTTAACACGTTTAATAAAGATTGTATGAAAGTGATTATGACCAAGGATCTTACGAAGTTTGTAAATCACATCACCATAAAAGTCAAGAGTTGGAGTTGATAGTCCTTGTCGCAGAAGAGTTCTTAAATTACTTCTATATTTTAAAATTAGATCCGGCTTACGATAATACATTTTGCAAACGTATTTCGAAGTCCATGATGACGGTAGCCCTTCTGGAGTAGCTTTTAGTTATACACAGATTACGAATATTAAAGTCCTCAACTCGACTACAAGCTCTAGAAAAACAAATAAGTTGAGAAACATAGACCCCATAAGAAGTAGTCCGGAGAACATCCCCATCTAAATGAGGATAATTAACAATATCAAACCCTAAGCTATTTTTAAAATATAAAAGTATTTTAAGAACTCTTCTGCGACAAGGACTCTCATCAGCTGACTTCTATGATGACGTGATGCATCGGAAATAACGGATGAAAGACAACATGAAATCTCTTTCATAGCAATACAAGAACAAATCTGCGACAAGGTGCACAGTTCGTACACATAGGGATACTAACAATTTGTCTATAAACGGTTGTGCCATACCTGACGAAAATATTATCTAATAGGAAATGAGTGATTCACAAACTTCATAGCAAGTCCACATAGCGTAATTGTCTAAAATGCCGTTAGTAAGGTTGTAAATAGTGTACAGAAGTCATAAGTACTTAGAGATGAAACTTGACGTTTACTGCAAATTGTATCAAGAACGTCTCCTGAATTTTAATAGAACAAAATAAATGAATCCCAGAGTTTTCATAAATTTTAGCATAATATTGTTTAACGTGATCTTTAACGGCAGTAAGACAAGAAGTTAAAAGTTTGGAGATGTTTGTTGTGGTGCAGGCACTAGAATTCAAAATAAAACGAGCTTTATACGGATTTTTATGTAATTAGGGGAATCCAGTACATAGTTGGCAGTTTGTTTTGCTTTTTGTCTACCCCAGCCTTGAAAGTAATGCACCGAGTGATATGTGTGGAAATAACATCATCCTCATTAGATTGAACTGGAGTATACGAAGTTCAAGAGATAAAACATTAAACCCTTCGAACATTAAACCCTTCGCCCGAAAGGGAGGGAGCGAGCGTAGCGACCGACCGCGGTTTCTTAATGGTGAAGATTTCGCTTCATACTCTATCCGGCTTAGTGTTTACCATAAGTTATATCGATAGTCTCTATATAAGTCACGATCTTCACCGCGAAGACTGCTTGTAGTAAAATCTTCATGAATAAATGGTGCAAGTAGGCAACTAATTGGTTGAAAAAGTAGGGTAAACATTAAATACGTATAGGTCCTTAGTTTTACCAGTAAGTAAGTATACTTACTCCCTGGTTTTACCCATCTAGAGATGCAAACTATAGATATAGGCGCACCTATACAAAATTATAGATGTGCCTATAAATAGTATAGGTGCACCTGTAATATTGTGCACATGCTATAGTTTTGACGCCGACCGCACATCATACATCTTAATGTAAACGTTAATCTACCATGTTTTATTGTAAAATAATCGAGTTATCTATTTACATCATTCATTAGTTGAGTTACATGGCCGAACGACCGCAATACCCATTTGACGTCATCAACTCCATTAAAGTCTCTGTCGTTATTTTCTCCAGTTTTGGCAATCTAGCATAATCCAGACACCTGCGTTAATGTTAGCTATGGTTGGGCATTGTGAATGGAAACTAAGGTTACTTGTTTACATTACATCGCTACAGAGGGCGCGACTATACTCAAACTATATTACTATACTGAAAGGAAAAAGAAACGCATAATCAAAAAAAATGCCTATATACACACATAATTCCACGTAATATTCCAAATATATCTCAATGTGTTTTGTACAAAATGGGGCTACGCTAATTACAGAAAGGACAACTCTTTCATGTAGTAGAACTTTTAATCAAAGTATACTTTGTTACAAGAAATTCATAAATGTTGAAGTTTCGCTTGAAAAAGTCAAGCCATTTCAGTATTGTGTTTAATGTTAAGAGATTGCAACGTTTAAAGCCTAAGTTTGCTCACCTGCTTGAGCCAAATGTGCATTCCATCGATAATGAAACTTTAAAGGGGTAACTATTGGTGTGTTCGATGCTGTTTAAACCTTCTTTCCGAAAGGACAGGCCTATTGTCGCCCTGTGCCATTCGATTAGCAGTAGCATATTCAACACAATATATAGCGAAAATACCCATTATGCGTTTCTTTTTCCTTTCAGTATAGTTTAAGTTTTATTGTTTGTATGGTGTTTTACGTCATTTTCAACACATGTAAGGTTATATATGACGGTCGATTTTTTTTTGTGGTGGAGGCAGACCACCCACTTTTCCTGGGTAGAACCAATACTGTACACCTCCCGCCATACGTAAGAATCGATACTTTTTTTTTATTATAAGTTTACTGTCCTTAAAACTCATCTAAAGAATACCTGACAAATCCCTGACACACGGGCATTCGCAGTAAGATAATGTTTTATTCTTTAATTTTGTTTAAAGCGCTTTTTCCGAAGTCTTATGCCCCATCATCGAATGGTGAGGGAGCATATATAGTTAGCCATGTCCGTTCTTCCGTCCGTCTCGAAAAATGTGTGAGTCTTTCTCCTCCCACAGTTTTCAACCGATTATTTCTCAACTTTACAAGAGGCTTACCTATGATATCAAGATGTGCATATCAACTGAGCGTAAAAATCGACCTTGTATTACCCGATTTACGGCCGTTTGTTGTCAAAGTTTACGTTAAAATAGTTTGTGTGTCTATATCCTCCCACAGTTTTCAACCGATTGTTTTGAAACTTTACAGGATGCTTACCTATGATATCAAGATGTGCATTTCAATTCTGCGTCAAAATCGACCTTGTATTACCCGAGTCGTAGTCCTTTAGTCGCCGAATTCTACGTTTTCTGCTGAATATTTGAAGTGGGAGCAATAGTGAAAGGAGATTTCTGCATTAGGTTGTTTGAAAATTAATACACATTATTATCCATTTCGAACCTGCGATTTTTTTTCTCGATCAACTAGAATCTCGCTGACTGAAATGATAAAATGTTTTTCGATTTGAGTAAATGCACACATACGAGGAACACAATCTGCACTCAGTATTTGTTGATTGTACTTTTTGCGAAACGTGCGTACCCATTTATTGCGCCCGACACCTGGCGAGTAGCTAGACCAGTTTCCGTCGTACGTAAGGTTGATTGCAATACTAGCCAATCATTGAAAGTGATTTGAAATGCTTTTTAATACTAGCCAATCGCTGGAAGTGATTTGAAATGCTTTTTTTCTTTCTTGTCTACGCGCCTGCTTACGATCCTTCACTTGATGTATGCGCGTATGAATATTGCATGGGTTTTGCTTTTTCCTGTTTTCCAATAATACTTTACCTCATACAGTACAGGATGTTGAATTAGAATCATCACATCTCAAACAATACGCCGTAAAGCTCTGTTACATATAGTACCATCAAGTGGTATTCTTTGGTGTCCTGTTCACTGAACATTTCTTACCGGTATGCTTGTTATAGATTATAAGAATCTTTCATGAGTATCCGGTGAAGATAGGGGATTCCAACCCGAGGTATGTGTTTTTATCGAAATCGAGGCTCTGTAGAATCTCTACAAATGTGACCGCTTAGGTGCAAACGGTTTCTTAAAATACAATTTATTATCTTAAGTTTGATGTATGTTTCATATTTTTATGTTAAAAGGATATTGGTCTGTTTTCAAGTTAAAATTCATAACCTATTGTCCCTATATGTTCCATGTGCAACTCTCAAAATATGTCGAATATGTAAATATATCGCATAACGACAAAACTGAACACTTAGGTGCAAACGGTTCTTAATAGATAAAATGATAATCTTTATTTTAATATAGTTTTTATTTTACTGACGTTAGGTGCAGATGGTCTTTTTTGTATGCAAAGATACAGATTTTTATTTAACAATTAAATTGTTGTTGTTGTTGTGATTGTGATAAGTAGTTTAAGCAGAAACGCGGCGTAATCTATTTCGGCCTTAGGCTGTATGTGTATGAGCTTTTCGATTAGACAATACATTTGGTCGATGTTTTTGTTTGTATACAAGCTGAGAATTTGCAAATTAAATTTTAAATAAGTATATTCATAACTTTCAAATGACATCTTCAAAATAATTTGACCAATCAGTGATCAATAATATAAAACACCTCCACATTCTGGTAGTGGTAAAAATCATCGATAATTAAAGCCCTGGTAGTGATAACTATATTAAAAGCTTCATTTCTTTTTGCGTACAGCTATTTATCTTCTTTTTTGTTGTCTGATTTTAAAACACCTGTATGGATGATGTATCCATACAGGTGTTTTAAAATCAGATTTAATTTATGATCTTTCATATGGAGATTGAGGATAAAGTCCGAGTAAACCTCTTTACAAGATACAAAAGTTTCATTTTACGTCGGCATGATAATCTCAACATCTCGGATATTTGTAACTAATGTTCGGATGTGAAAGTTATGACTTGTATTGCCTTCATACTTATGTTAGAGCAGTTTGATGTTATACGTTAATTTTAAAAAGTGTTGATAGTTGTATTAGGCTACTATAGCCTCTTATAATTGTAATCAGAATGTCATGGCTATTTTATAGAGTTTATGGTCTATTATTTATGTTTGTATTTTTATAAACCATGATGAGACTTTAATACAATCAAATCTATTTCATGTTTATAACAGTCAATAATTTATAAACGTTTTTTCAGTACAATGGTTAGATGGATATTAACTACAAACTGCTAAAGTAATTAATGAGACAATTATGCCGTACAGTCATGGTATTTCCAAACGACTAATTGACAATTATTATTTTTATTTATTTATCTATTTTTTATTATATTTTTCTATAGTTACTTAGTCTTATTAATTGTTATTATATATTTTATACTTAATTGATGTATGATCATTTTAAAAGTGAAAAATATGTGTACATAATGTTGTCTCAGTGTCTCATAAGTCGTGTATACGGCTGGATATGAAAATATTTAAATTGTACGGTGATGTATATATGTAACTTTATATGTGACACTTTAATAAACAATAAAATTGTATTATTCGCATATATGATGTCAATTATTCCAATTAACGAAACGTTCACACATTTTGATACAAAAACATACGACTGGATAAACTGTCGTCCTTGAATGCTGCTTTTCCTGTTCGATTTTTATATCTAATATTTACACATAGTCCCATAATATACTCAGTTCGACCAATATTCCTTTTATTTCAAAAGTTATAGACGAACAGGTGTTGAAACATGGTTTCTTCGTTAAAAACTCGATCTAAAATTGTATAAAGTATAAAACAGACGCTATAAATGATAATTAAACAGCACATACTACATTTAAAAGAAATAGTTTATGGTAAATAATGACTGATTCGACGACAGACAGACGCTGACTTACCTGGTGAACAATATTTTCAAATCAATAATAACTTGCGTTTTGTTTCAGTTCGATTGCTCCCATACGCTGCGTTCTGTTGCCAGAAGACGACGAATGAACCATGAACAAAGCCGGGTACCAGTTTAAGGAAGACTGCCTCGTCTGTGCCTTGTGTTCCAAACCCTACACGAACCCTCGTTTACTACCGTGTCTTCACTCGTTCTGCAAAGAATGTCTCAACAAACATATAAATGGCGGACTGAAAAAAGGTCAAGATGATCGCCGCGATAAACAACCTGATGGTAAAAAAACCCAGGGTACCCGCCAACCGAAACAAGATGACGGTAAGAAACCTCTAGCTGGCAGACAAGAGAAACAAGATGGCCGTCAAGTACAACAGCCTATTCGACACGAGAAACAAGCGGTCCAGAAAGACAAACCTGGCGGACGTCGAGATGGGGAACATGTGGTGACACAGGCTGGTGTTAAAGGCTTCCCCTGTCCATGTTGCAAGAAATTCGCCACGACGCCCGCGTTACTGAAGACAACCGCAGACAAATGGGCAGAGCTGTTCCCGCAGAACAATCTTCTAGCCGACATTGTCGATCTCCACACACTGAAACTGGGTACCAGAGTATGTGATCCCTGTAAACGCAATAAAACCACAGCTCAGGTGCATTCCTATTGCAAGAACTGCCGTGACGCGTTATGCGAACCCTGCATGAAGACGCATAAGGGTTTGAGAAGCTGCAGAAAACACACAGTTCTTGCCACCTCGCAGTTCGCCGATGCCATACATTCTTTGAAAGTAGAGGAAGAATTTTGTCTTGATCATGAAGACAAAGTAATGGAACACTATTGCTACACTCATTCTACTCTCTGCTGCTCACAATGCGTTGCCGAAACTCACAGTAAATGTGAACGCGTCGCTGTTGTATCAGACGCGGCAATGAAAATTAAAGATACTAATGGTGTTGCAGCACTAGATGGCGCCCTTAACAAATATACGTCACATATCGACCTTGTTATGAAGGACAGATCAACTCAGCTGAAGAAGCTGGGAAGCAAGAAGTCGAAACTAATGGACGAATTCATCAGCGTCAAGAAGCACGTTATCTCACAGCTAGAGAAAATGGAGACGGACCTCAGGACGATATTAGACTCTACTCACAGACAGGAGAGCAAGAAGGTGCAACAGGAAGTCGAGAAATGCCGGGAGATCCAGTCGGCGGTGGTCAACTCTAGCGAGCTTCTGAGCGTCGCTGACCATCATGGTGCCAACTCCCAAGTCGTGGACACAGTGCAGAAGATTCGAGCCGAGTGCGAGTACTATGAGGAGAGCATAGGCATTTTGTGTTCGCGTCTACGCTCTGTCGACTACGATATTGTACTGGACGCGTCGCTGCAGCAGATTATGAAACGGCTTAACCAGTTCGGAAGAATTGACGTGAATACAACTCCAACGAAATTGCCACCGCCGCCAAAACTTGCCAGCACGCTCGGTCTTCCAAGTTCAAGCACTAAGACTAAGTCCGTTAAGCCTACGTATACTCTGTCGGGAAAGCAAGCTAATGAAATTGGCGAGTTCTGTGCGAGATCTGATGATGATTCGGAGGACTGTTGGTTTACAGGAGCTAAATTTCTCCCCGATGGTCGTATTGTACTAGCCGATAGAACAAACAGGAAGCTGAAGATGTTCACTAGTAACTTCAAACCTATCACGGAGTTATTATTGTCATCAAAGCCTTGGGACATCACTGTTATATCAGATCAGGAGGTGGCCGTGTCGTTACCAGCGGAATGCAGGATACAATTCGTTTCCATCCGAAATTCGTCCTTGATGTCTACCCGCACCATCTCTACAGATGAACCGTGTTACGGCGTGCATTACGCCAATGAGAAGATACTTACGGTAACGTATGACGGCGATCCACCGAATTTGAAGATTCTTTCGACAAGTGGACAGGAACTGACGTATGTGTGTGTAGACGACGACGGTTTCACATTGTTCTCCAAGCCCATGTATGTCACTTGCACCGCCGACGGATCGCAGATCTACGCTGCCGACGAGAGATTGGGATGTCTGGTGAATTTAAAGGAGAACGGAGAGCTAAACTTCACTTATTCGGCGATGGATCTTGGTCACGCGGCGGGCATCGCTGTAGACAACGAGGGTAATATCTACGTGTGTGGTAACACGTCAAACAGCGTTCACGTGCTGTCGCCGAACGGAGAACGTGTCAAGGTTCTTATCACGGGTGAGGCGATATCGTATCCACGGGCAGTAGCATTCGAGCCTCGAGAGAAGAAGTTACTGGTGACTCAGGGAGATCAAGATATTGTGAAAGTGTATAGTCTGGCGTAGTGTATCCTACCTTGACGTGCACGAGTACATCTTGTAATTTCCTGTACGGCGATAATAATGAGTGAAATAACATAACGTTGTTGTTAAAATGTCGCGAAAACCGATAAAATCAGTGATTTGGAGTACGGTTTTCATTACTGCTTTATTTATTACTGTGCGTATTTGCCCCAAAAGAGCGAACTTTTCAGTTCTTTATGTTTATTTCTTTGTTAGAATGGTCCATGCATGTGAATGCACCGCCCCTTTTTTCAAAACCACGTTATCCCACATCTTGGATATATACCAGTGAAACAGTTGATTTATGAGTTAAATAAAACTTTTCATATTTGCATTGTAGGATGCAAAACAACTTTTCTTTTTAAACTTACATGTAAATCACTAGCTTGGATTTGGTCTAACTAAGAAACCGAATCGCAGTATTGGAAAATGTGAAATTTAAGAAGTGTAGTATGATGACAGTTTGCTTAGACAACAAACACTTCTTTTTTTCTTCCGAAAGTTGGTAGGAAGGTTTGAACAGATTTTACAAGATTATTGTTAATTGTAGTTTATGGTCAGTTTAACATTGAACATTTATCGTATTAAATTGATGACATAACACATTTTATTCTAATGTCATGCGATAAAAAAGATCTAAAAAATCGTCCCCATTCCATATCAGATTTATGAAATTCGTAAGAGAGTTATTTTTAATTTTAACTCGCTAAAAGACTCATTAACATTTAAATAATTCAAAACTCGTTTCATAAATCTTATAGAATGGGAACTCTTTTATGATCCGATATATATATATATATATATAGTTGTCAATCTATAGGTAACATCATTGGCTTTTAAAGGGACAATGTCCGTAACTTTTAGCCTATAAAACAAAAAATAATAACGTTGACAAACATAACACACCAACCATTATTGAATATTTACTAAATAAAACCAAGATTGTTTGACGGAATTCAATAGCGGTACAAAAAAAGAATAACCGTTTCATGGGATTGAACTCGTAACCCACGATAAAATTACACTCGCAGGTAATAATAGTCGAGCGTCGCTACCGACAAGAGATACAATATATAAAAGCTTATACGTTAATGGATGTCATGTGATCAGCAAAATATGTAAATAAAGTGAGTCCCACATTATTTACAAATAATAAATAAAACTTTTATTTCAAACTCACCAATGTATTACTACAGGCTTATCTGATAATGTTTTCATGTAGACATTTCACTGAATAAAAATCAGACAGTTATTTGGCTATGCTCAATATCTGCTTTCTTACGGACAGTGTCCCTTTAAATACACATACTTATTAATTTCTGATAATATTTGAATTTAAAAATACATTTTCGGCGTTTATGCTGCTTTTAACGCTGGTAGTTAATGTTAAATTCACGAATCTCTTTAGCGCTTTTTGGTGTGGGTAAATTTGCTCTTTATTACAAATTCACTACCAAAATGTGCGAATCAATTATTGTATTTACAATATTTTTCCGTTGTAATAATACCAGCAATAACTTGCCGTGCGAGGCTGGTAATGACACATGCAAGAAATATTAATATCGTCGGTGTATTTTCAAACCGCGGAATAGCCTTTTTCTATTTAGGTCCACCGCATGGGTGCATAGTTAGCTATGCCTACCGACAAGTGTAACCTTATTCGAAATTGAATTGAATCGATTGAATGTAAATATGTTGTTTTATACACGCCCTAGAAGAAGTTGGCAGTTCAACTGCCATATCGATATAATTTTAATCAAAAATTCGCTACATGTACAGGCATATGTGTAGATAACATGTGTGGAATGCCTTTATTAGCCCGGCAAAATATATGAATTTGTGTTATATTACTGCCATTTTTATAGCAACTAAAGTCATTAGATGAATATTCAAATAACGTCAAAATGACACCACAAACTGTTTATCAAAACTCTATCCAGGTGTTCAGGTCATATAATAATGTATATGTGCCTTTTGAAAGTAAAGGTTTATTCATGATGTACATATGTTGTAAACTGTGGCTGTTGGCGGCGGGATAGCTTCTTTAAGTAAACAAAGTTGTCTTTGGATTATTAGTGAAAAACGTTATGTGATTTTTTGGATTATAATTGAAAAGGATTGTATGAATTTGTGATTTCCTTTGGATTTATATATTCCTCTAAAACAATAGAATACAACAACAAGGAGAATAATATTTCTCCGTGTAACGGGATTAAAATTGACACCTTTTATTTTTAATTTACGTTAATGACATTGCAGACTCACTTCTTAGCACTACTCGATTATTCGCTGATGATAGTGCTTTAGCTATATCCACGTCGGATCCTAGTTATTTGGAAAGCACTTTAAATAATGACTTGCAGAAAATCCTGGATTGGTCAAAACAATGGCTTGTTAAATTTAATCCGTCAAAAACTAAAGCCATATTATTCTCTCTTTCGAATGCCATTCTACCCAACTTATATTTTGATGCTACTCTGATAAATTTTGTTGAACACCATAAACATCTTGGAGTCACACTCAGTCGTGATGGATCTTGCCATGAACATATATCCAAATATTGTATGTTCTTCAAACAAAGTCTTGGGTTCAATGAGAATGATTAAATTTAAGCCAAAACGAACAACTCTCAACCAAATATACATTTCATATTTACGGCCTATTTTAGAATATGCATCAATAGTATGGGACAATTGTACTAACTATGAAAAAGATACTTTAGAAAGAATACAATATGATGCAGCAAGAGTAGTTACTCTTCTCACACGTTCTGTTTCTATTGACAATTTACTGAACGAAATCGGGTGGGTATCACTTGCAAATCGCAGAACTATCCAAAAAATAATTTTGTTTTATAAAGAAAAACATGGCGACTTACCACTATATTTAAACGAATTATTTCCATCTTTAGTTAATGAAATAAATCCCTATAGTACCATCATCTTTAAAACTTTGGAACGAGTTAGACACAACAATTCCCGACTCCACAACACTTTCAATATTTAAAACCACAATTAAGACGCTTATCAAACCCCCCGTTGTATGTATGGTGACAGATATCTGACAGTTATTCTTGCACGTATTAGAAACAAGTGTAGTAATTTAAATGCAAATCTTTATAACAATCATTTACGGGATACACCTCGTTGTGTCTGTGGAAATGAATATGATGATGCCGAACTTTTTTTTCAGGTGTGAACTTTTTACAAATCAACGAATTCAATTATTTGCGAATACGCGTATTTATCATCCGATAAGTACTCTGAAACTGTTATACGGCATTGGAAACTTAAACGACGAACAAAATCAAACCATTTTTTTTGAGGTTCAACAATTCATAAAACAGACGAAACGTTTTCAAAATGAATAGAATAGATTTCTTTCCTCTACTGTCGTATTTTTTTATATGTTCTTTGTGAGCTTTTACGGGAAGATGGGTGGGCTCAGTGGTATGGCGGTAAGGATGGGACACGGAGGCTTATCATGTGTGGAGTGTTATTGATGAACGATATTTTGTTTGGTATGTGTGTGACGTTCTAGTTCTTTTTTTTTCTTTTTTCTTTTCCTTTCGATTACTATTGTTGAAAAAATATTTCTTTGCTTTGTTTAACTAGATATTGTTATAACCATTTTGTTGAACTCTGCTTATTTGGAAAGGACCGTAAGTGATGTTGTGATAACTCGTGGTCCAATACATTTGTAAATGTTATTTATTATTGTAATTTTTATATCACATGTATTTATATAATAACATCAAGCAATACAATATTATTATATAAAAAAATTAAACGGACACAACTTATATAACACTTTTCTAGGAGAGGACATCAACACATATTGGAAAAATAGGACATTTGAAATCTGCTGGACCGTTCTGATAATAACTAGTTTTATTGAACTGATACCTTAAACTATATCTGTATTGTAACTGTATTATTCTATTGTTGTTATTAAAGGTATACTATTAATGCTCGTCGTTTTCTATGCAATCTCCACGCGAACGTAACATTAAAAACAAGAAACGTGGAAATTCCGCGAAAACCCGGTTTTCCATTTGATATGCTATTACAGTAGCGGTAAGATGAAAATGAAGTAACACGTTTTTTTTCTACAAAAAAACACACAACAATTACATAAATGAAGTTGTTGAAGTTCTAGTATTAAAGTGATATAAACAGTGTGCAATTTAGAATAAATAGAATGGCACGTGAATCACAAACATAAATTCATAGACAGCAATAAAGGCATTGAGCTGAAACGTTTTTTCTATTTTTAGTAACAATGACGTTGACCTTGATCCCAGTGACCCCCAAATGCAATCACAAACGTCATTTTGATATAAGTTACCTACACAGCAAGTCGCCTTCTAATATCTCATTCCTTACTTAAGTTATTGAGCGGAAACCGTTTTTTCTATTTTTAGTATCAGTGACCTTGACTCCAGTGACCCCAAATGCAATCCCAAGCTTCCTTTCCATATAACATACCTACCCTGCAAGTTTTATCGCAATACCTCATTCATAACAAAAAATATTGAGCGGAAACTAACATATATAGCATTAATTTTTAATTACTACTTAATTTCTTCATCGTCGGTTTTTGCTCACAATATGACCTATTTATGTGTCGACGTGCCGTAAAACACCATTCATTCATTTTCTGTTTCTCCAAGAGATTATACCTTTTTAAAATGTCAGTGTTTTTTTTATCATTCAAAATAATCATTCAATCGGAAGCCGTTTATTTCTGCGAACTGGAATAATAGCAATCTGACCTTTTGACAGCTTGACGGCGCGGTTGGTTAGTACACTTCAAGACAAATTTGTTCACAATAGTATTTAACACGTCTTCGGAATTATATGTTTTATATGAACAAAACTCAAACGTGTAGCAACGATTGTTTCATACATATACAGTGTTGCCCCCTTACAACTGTATACATCTCATAACTCATAGTGGCGCATAAAACGTTTGTTTCATACATATACAGTGTTGCCACCTTACAACTGTATACATCTCATAACTCATAGTGGCGCATAAAACGTTTGTTTCATACATATACAGTGTTGCCCCCTTACAACTGTATACATGTTATAACTCATAGTGGCGCATAAAACGTTTGTTTCATACATATACAGTGTTGCCCCCTTACAACTGTATACATGTTATAACTCATAGTGGCGCATAAAACGTTTGTTTCATACATATACAGTGTTTCCCCCTTACAACTGTATACATCTCATAACTCATAGTGGCGCATAAAACGTTTGTTTCATACATATACAGTGTTGCCCCCTTACAACTGTATACATCTCATAACTCATAGTGGCGCATAAAACGTTTGTTTCATACATATACAGTGTTGCCCCCTTACAACTGTATACATGTTATAACTCATAGTGGCGCATAAAACGTTTGTTTCATACATATACAGTGTTGCCCCCTTACAACTGTATACATCTCATAACTCATAGTGGCGCATAAAACGTTTGTTTCATACATATACAGTGTTGCCCCCTTACAACTGTATACATCTCATAACTCATAGTGGCGCATAAAACGTTTGTTTCATACATATACAGTGTTGCCCCCTTACAACTGTATACATGTTATAACTCATAGTGGCGCATAAAACGTTTGTTTCATACATATACAGTGTTGCCCCCTTACAACTGTATACATCTCATAACTCATAGTGGCGCATAAAACGTTTGTTTCATACATATACAGTGTTGCCCCCTTACAACTGTATACATGTTATAACTCATAGTGGCGCATAAAACGTTTGTTTCATACATAAATCTCATAACTCATAGTGGCGCATAAAACGTTTGTTTCATACATATACAGTGTTGCCCCCTTACAACTGTATACATCTTATAACTCATAGTGGCGCATAAAGCGCACGAATAACGAAGACAATTTTAAAACATTTAACAACACAAACGTTGCTACGCGTTTGTTTCATACATATACAGTGTTGCGACCTTACAACTGTATACATCTTATCACTCATAGTGGCGCATAAAGCCCACGAATAACGAAGACAATTTTAAAACATTTAACATTTACTTGTATATTTATATAAATTATGCAAGCATTTTTAGTCGGCATGATACTTGATTAATGAATTTAATCTAAATTATTGATGCAGATTTCGAAATTGCCGTGCGTCCCTTTAGGTTGCGTACAGCTAAATATAGCCTGGCTGAAGCCCCGCCTTTTAATGTGTACGATTCAGTATAGAAGTGAAAGTTCACATAGGTCAGCAGATATAACTTTGAAATATTCAATATGCATTTTCAGGAAGGATAAACTATAGGTAAAATAATCCCCATCAGCTAGGATCATTAAATTAAATAAACAAATATTTTTTAATGTTTTTGAAAATTTAACATCCATTGAAATTGCATGTCAATATTCAGTGCGGATTCAATAGTGTTTGTAAACACAGCCATGTGCAGAGAGGTTGAGCTGAACAAGTTGTCTTTTTCACACTTTCAAAGGCTTTGTGATGGAAATATCTATGAAATGAGGTAATTTAAAGAAAATCTGGTGTATAATTCTTCAGATACTAGCTGACAGGTGCAACAGGAGGTCTATGGGAAAGTATTTAGTTTACTTCAACCTATAAGCTACACATAAACGGCTTACCGTGCCTGTTATTATATTTAGCGCCTCCGTGGTGGAGAGGTTAACGACGTGGTGTTGTACATCTTCTCGCCTCACACCGCTGCGGGTTCGAATCCCACTGGGAGCTCAAGTTGTAAGTGAGGAAGTGTCGAATCTTACGAAAGGCGGGAGGTACAATACTGGTTCTACCTAGGAGTAAGTGGGTGGTCTGCCTCCGCCACAAATAGATCGACCTTCATACATAGCCTTAAATGTGCTGGAAAATGACGTTAAACGTCAAGCAAAAATAATATGTTATTATATTACACCTCATTTGCATATTCCACTCATTGTTTAATGTGACGTCATCCGGGCCATAAAGTTTCTTATTACATGTGTTACTATATATAGTAACAAAAACGGCCCGTTTTTCGTGTAATACAGGCATTATCGATGCGGTCATATTACACAACCACGTGAAACGGCGGGCCAAAATTCCATATGAAGGGCCAAATATCTATATTAAATCTAGACTGCGTTACATACATTTAACATTAAAGTATAGATATTTGTTTTAATAATCGAACACGAACCAGTCAAATCGTGCATCGACACGTGCATCCAACGACAAATGCGTCGGTTAAAAAATGGCAGCCAGAATGCTCGCTACCCTGTCAAGATTACCGTCGTGTACGCAGGAGATCGTCAGAAGATACAGATATGAGGATGGACATTAATGAAATTGTGGAATAATGAAAAATAATAACGATTCAGTCTTAATCTAAATATGACGTGGAAAAAAGTGTGACTGCCTCGGAGACGTTGAACGGCTAGACGAAAACCAACCTGAAAAATTTAATAAGCTTTTTAACCATTACGAAACAAGATGGATCAAGAGCCAGGCCAGGAGGGCTTATGCGATCACTTTTCGTCCGTCGTCCGTCTGTGCGTCTGTTAGCAATTTTATAAAATCGACATCTCCTCTGAAACCGCTTGAAGGATTTGGATGAAACTTCATCACAATGTTACTTGGGAGGGCCCCTCTCATATTTGTGTTTTTCGCGGCCGCCAGTCATCCAAGATGGCCGCCAAGGCTAAAACTAGGTCAAACTTAAGGAAATTTCAAACGACATCTCCTCTGAAACCACTGATTCCATTCTACTGAAATATCATATACATGTTCCTTGGGTTGGCCTCTATCAAGTTTGTGTTTTTCGTTATCGTCGAATAATCCATCTTCTCTGAAACCGCTTGAAGGATTTTGATGAAACTTAATCACAATGATATTTGGGATAGTCCCTCTCAGATTGATGTTTTTCGCGGCCGCCAGTCATCCAAGATGTTCGCCATGTCTAAAACTAAATCAAATTTAAGGAAATTTCAAACGACATCTCCTCCGAAACCACTTATTGCATTCTTGTGAAATATCATATACATGTTCCTTGGGTTAGCTTCTATCAAGTTTATTATTTTCGTTATCGTCAAATATTCAAAATGGCCGCCACGGCGACCAAAAGTTTACATTTACATAAGAGTTATATAGGAAAAGGTTAAACATGACATCTTCTCTGAAACTTCCTGAAAGATTTTGATGAAACTTAAGCACAATGATATTTGGGATAGTCCCTCTCAGATTTATGTTTTTCGCGGCCGCCAGTCACCAAAGATGGTCGCCATGGCTAAAACTAGATCAAATTTAAGGAAATTTCAAACGACATCTCCTCCGAAACCACTTATTGCATTCTTGTGAAATATCATATACATGCTCATTGGGTTAGCCTCTATCAAGTTTATGTTTTTCGTGATCGTCCAATAATCAAAAGGTTAAAAATTACATCTTCTCTGAAACAGCCTGAAATACTTTGATGAAACTTAAGCACAATGATATTTGGGATTTTCCCTCTCAGATTAGTGTTTTTTCGAGGCCGCCAGTCATCCAAGATGGCCGCCATGGCTAAAACTAGGTCAAATTGAAGTTAATATCAAACGACATCTCCTCCGAAACCACTGATTCCATTCTTGTGAAATATCATATACATGTTTTTTGGGTTGGCCTCTATTAAGTTTGTGTTTTTCGTTATCGTCGAATAATCAAAATGGCCGCTACGGCGACTCAAAATTTACATAGAGTTATATAGGAAAAGGTTAAAAATTACATCTTCTCTGAAACCGCTTGAAGGATTTTGATGAAACTTAAGCACATTGATATTTAGGATAGTCCCTCTCAGATTTGTGTTTTTCACGGCCGCCAGTCATCCAAGATGGCCGCCATGGCTAAAACTAGGTAAAATTCAAGGAAATTTCAAACGACATCTCCTAAACAACTTATTCCATTCATTATCGTCAATTCTAAAATACCCGCACTATATAGCTAGTTTAAAATATCTCGTTATATTGAACGATATATCACTGTAATTTTTGCAATGTTAGGAGAATAAGCATTGCGTATTGCGCATTACGCATTGTAACGTATGCAACGTTAGGAGAGTAAGCAAAGCAATGCGAAAGATTTCAGATGTGTGCGTTATTTTCACATTTTAGGGGTATTAGTTAGAAATAGAACATCGTTTACGGTGAATTATCTATAATATATCACGGTTTGTCGTTGAATTGTAAACAATAATTTCACTCGTTATTTTCACATTTTAGGGTTATTAGAATAGAAATAGAACATCGTTTACGGTGAATTATCTATAATATATCACGGTTTGTGGTTCAATTGTAAACAATAATTTCACTCGCCCGTCGGGCTCGTGAAATTATTGTTTACAATTGAACTCCAAACCGTGATATATTAAACGATAATTCACAGTAAACGATGTTCTATTTCTTAAATAATCAAAATTATGCAAAATGGCCGCCACAATAACCCAAAGTTTACAATGAGTTATATATAGGAAACATGTTTCTTGGGTTGGCCTCTATCATGTTTATGTTTTTGAATCACATCATACAAGTAGAGCGTCTACAGGCCCTCTTGGGCCTCTTGTTTTAGTCTGACATGCGATAATTTGGATAGAAAGCAGTTTCGTATTTTCATACTTTTCGTATGAAAATACCACAATAATTCGAAGATAGTGCTGACCCGTTTACCAACGAAAAGACGACCATACCATGTACCTAAATATATTTGGAAACATATTGAATTATACATGTACAACTGCGTCGTTATTTTTGAATTTGATCGCACTGTCTTCAACAATCTATTATCAACCCCGTAGTAACGATGAGGCAGACATTTTTTTGAAATCACAGATAGAAATCACACACACGTACAACATAATTAATCTGATGTGGGTGGGGTGGAGTTTGCTTGTCTCATGACCTCCCCAGAAAGGGAACTTTCAGGCCTGGCTACAGTAATATTTAATTATTATGAACTGTCGTTCTGGTTTCAGTTATCCAATACATTTCAAATAAAAGTCATACAGGAAACAATAAATGTAACGTTAACGTTATGTGAAATATTAAATATCCTCCTACCTTTTTATCCTTAAATTATATTTGCGAAACCAAATGCCATTTTTGAAATATCCATCCTTCTACAAGCTCAAACGTAAACAAAAAATCTCTACCCAGAGTGTACGCGTTCCTCATTTGACTCTACGTCAACGTCAAAGGAAGTAGGGTGAACGGTTAGGTCACGTGATTATTCAAAAAATTATAACAATGTTTATAATAAATCCTTTTGCGTGATCTGCAAAGATAAAATATAGACCCATATTTAATAATTTCAATTTTTATTTCTATGCGTTAATTGTTTTTAGTAATTTTCTGCTATCGAACTTCGGTTTGAAATGTTTACATGTGCGTTTCCATTGAGATATATGTGAGTGCAAGGAACGATAACGCTGCGTGTAGATTGAAACAAAAAAACTGACAAAGTCAAGGCCGTGGAATAACAACGTCACTTTGGAAAACAACGCCACCATTATGACGTTGTTCTTACAAGATGACGTCAGTAAGGTTTCAGCGTAATTTTGATTGAGGGGCTGAATTGGTGGCTTGGGAACTAGGCACCGCATTGCCTTGAATTCAGTTAGACCCTCCAACCCAATTTTTTGTAAAAAAAAATGAATAACGAAAAAATAAATTCAACAGGTGTTTTTTTAACACAAAAAACTGGTAAGAAAAGTAACCCATATTTTGGTCCCGCATTTGAAACCACCAGTTATATAGTTTTTTTCTGGTCAATGTTCCCATGTTCTGTTCAATTTATATTCTTATAAAAAAAAGTTCTATAGTCACTTTTTATTCATCTATATCAACTCACCAACTTGTTACCTATTTAAGTTGAAAGTTCAAACAAAAATGTGTACGGTTAAACAGAATCTGTATCATTTTTTTTTCAGAGTCCCTGATGTCCTGAGACGCTGGGAAACTGTACTGAAGTCACAAAACATGGGAGGATTTTATTAAAACAAGTGTCTAGTCAGAGATATATTTTAATACATTTTTACAACATTATCAACCGAATCAGAAAACTTAAACGAACAAGAATAGAATTATGCGACGGTGTAGAATATTATTATTATTATTTTTGAATCATGAATCAGCAGTGACTTGAGGGAATAAGGTTATTTGGACCCACTAATTTCAAAATTCCCAGGATCACCAGTTCAGCACAATATCATATCAACATGCATGTCTGACTGTTGATAGAGGTGGATCGATGTCGACATTAACTGGACAGTTCATTGGAGTGGCTCAAAATAAGGGCTAATACGAAAATATAAATGTGTTTCTGTTAATCTGACGGACCATGCCCAATTTCTTTATTTGATTAAAATGATGTGGATTATAAAGTTTGTGGAATAACAGATGGCAGGAGGTGTATATTACTGGTTCTACCCAGAAAAGTGGGTGGTCTGCCGCCACCAAAAAAACAACGAAAACAGATACTTGTATATATATAACCCCACATTTGTTGAAAATGACTTGCACCATATAAACAATACAGGCTGAGAGGTGCGCATATTAAAGGGACATGCAGCAATCTTTTTTTTTAAACTCCAAAATGTTATAACTTATAATTTAAATATATGCAAGCAGGTGTAAAGTGAAAATCAATTCTTGATTAATCAATCGAGGTGCTAATTTTAATGCTTGATAAATACTTCAAAAATGCTGTGTGTCTCTTTAATAAATAAATAATATTGCATGAAGCAATAAATAATTTACATGATGCAATTTAATTCAATTTGGGATGTTTTGATGTAAATATTTGAAATAAAATGTTTTAAATCAAATAAATAATTCACTTAGATATCTGACTTGTTACCTATTTTTTACTTAGTCATGAAAGATATTTAAGACATTAATATGTACCTTAAATGTTTATTATTTACCATCGAATGGTGAGGTGGCATATGGTGTTAGTCATCTTTGCGTCTATATCCTTCCACAGTTTTTAATCAATTGTTTCGAAACTTTACATGTCAGATTTTATCTATGATGTCAAGAGGTGCATATTGATTTTGCATCAAAATAAACTTTATTTATGAATGTATATTCTTGCATTGTACATTTTCCACGGATTGTTTTAAGTGCGGTCATTCATGCCCTTTTTATATTTGTATACATTCTCATTTTCACCTCTCACCGCTGCGGGTTCAATTCCCACTGGGAGCTCAACTTGTAGGTGAGAAAGTGTCGATTTTTACGGATTGCAGAAAGTATACAGTACTGGTTCTACCCAGGAAATATTGCCTAAAATGTGCTATAATGACATAAAACACCATTCAACTTTAAAAATATAAAGTAAAAAAAATGGCCTTCTTTACTTTCCTTCGATGCTGAATAAGTATGACGACAATGTTTCTGTCTGATAAAAAAATCATCTTAGGTTTCAACCGACAAATGGTCTTTATTTAAACTAATACAAGTAAGATCCCCTCAAACCCTTTTATGTGTGGGTGATATATTCCACGGTTGACTCATGATACTAGCATGGGACAGCTACGGTTGACTCATGATACTAGCATGGGACAGCTACAGTACATATGACAGTGCTGGATGCAGTTGCGGATGAATTGAAATGAATGTTTAACGGCTCATCAACACCGTATAGGTTAGAGCCGCCTCAGAGAGAGGGGAAGGATACATAGGAATCCGGGAACCGTGCCCTACTCTTATTATCAAATAGATTCCTATGGTTCTTTAACGCTATACGCGGGACCGCCCGGTTTAAGTCCCCATGCGACGGACGTGGATAAGGGAAAGTGTCTTGCCCCACACCGACAAAACTCAGTGGCACCACCTCCGGTTGCAAATCCGCTGTGCTACCGACTTCGCCAAGTTGCGTATGACAATTAGACACTGGACTGTCTAGTCAAAAACACAACAACAAATATATGATCTGAATATGTTAAAAAACGTATGCTTGCAAGAGCTTTCAAAACAAGACTTTCATGATTTTAGTTGGGGTGGGAAGGGGATGGGGCGCATCCTTTTAAATCTCAGCTCAGATGCCCTCCTCCTCCTTCTCTCCACCCCAACTCCAATCTTGAACAGTAGCGATTGTTACGTACACTTTCCACATATGAGAGGGTGCCCAATACTACCCACTCCATCGAATACGCGCCTGCAGTTCTTGCGAGGACAGTCGAGTCAAAATT
Source organism: Cyrtodaria siliqua (assembly GCA_037043455.1). NCBI lineage: Eukaryota > Metazoa > Mollusca > Bivalvia > Adapedonta > Hiatellidae > Cyrtodaria > Cyrtodaria siliqua. Next base: position 22,312 of record JAWPHD010012484.1, on the reverse strand, counting down.
ACAGTTGAGTCAAACAACTCGTATTTTCGTGTACTTTTGATAAAGAAATAACAGGCTTTTCGTGACCTGCAGCAAAATTCATGTAATAACAATTCAAGTATCTCCTCGTATTTTATTTAACAAAACACACACGATTGTTGTCATTTTAAACAAGTTTCAAAGTTTATTCAAGTCATCTGACAAAACAAGAATAACAAACAGTTTATAACATCATGGCAAAATAAAAACAAAAATAATGCTGTACATCAAACAATCTAACTATATCTTTCTTGACATCAATTGAACAAAAAGAAATAAAAAAAGAAAAAGAAATAAAGACGTAAAAAGGGAGAATGGGAATGTTGCATATTGTTGAAATTTAAGAAGAAAATGGAAAATTGAAAGTTTTGAATGCTTAACATGACTTAATGATAATTACTATCAAAAAGACAACAACAACAATAACAAGTTAATTATTTACATTTTATCATAACTTTTTTGCAGAAAAGTGCAAGTTTTAATAAAGTATTTCTATCTGTGCTATTCATTAGTGTAGAAAACTTAAAAGACAATAGACAATAGACAATATTTTATTCCGAGTAATTTAGGCCTCTGGCCCATAATACAAATAACATATTGCATATTATACAACTATACAGCAATGTGACAAAAGTAGATAAAGAGACAAACAAATATAGTAACAAACATTGAAATATATAGTACAGTGGACTAGTACAAAAAGTGCAACTACTGACAAATATACCAAATCAAGTTTCTATTCATGTACCAATGTTGTGAGCTTGGAAAAAAAGTTTTCTCTCATTAAACATTGTTTACACATATTTCGAAAGTTGCGTTAACTTATAAGGATCTGTTGTACTCATTAAATTGTAGAAAACATAAATACTATTAACGTTACCGCCTATGACTTCGAAAAGGTATTGATTGCGTAAGTTCGTATAATACGAACATTTCATAACAACATGCATTTCGTCTTCTATTTCGTGAGAGTTACATAACATACATATTCTATGTTCATATGCGATATTATTGTGTCTGCCCGTTTCAACAAAAAGAGAATGTGCTGAACATCTAAGTTTAGACAGTGCAATTTTAAATTTCAATGGTATGTTTAATGTTAGATACCTTTCAACATCCAAATGCGTTTTAAAATGTTGATAGTGAAGAGCTTTGCTTGACTGGTTTAAGTCTCCACGCCAATTTTGCAAGGCACAATCTATTAAACGCTGCTTAAAAATAGAAATAAATAATTGCTCATCACCTACATCTTCTGAAATCCACACAAAACCAAAACCATATTTGAATAGTAAGGATTTAACACGTGTTGCCCAGGTTACTCTTCCAACCTCATCAAGATTTCTAAGCATAATATAACACTGTTTAGGATACCTTGTATTGTTCATTCGGATAAGATGTAGCCAATATTTTATACATTTACAATAATAAGTAATAAAAAGAGGAAATCTGCCGCATTCACCACGTGCAAAAGCGTGAAATGAATTTTTGTACAATTTTAAATATCTACAACAAAATTGGTTTTGAGCATTTTCAATTAGTGGGGAGTATTCATATCCCCATAGTTGTGATCCATATGTTAAGATTGGCACAACCATAGTATCAAATAATTTAAAAAGTTCATAATGATCAAAGAAACCGACATTTCTTTGAAGTTTGTATAGTGATATAATCGATTTTTTACTTTGAATTGCAAGCATATTTTTTGCTTCAGTCCAAATTAGTTTCGGAGTGATGTATAAACCCATATACTTATAAAACGAGACTGTTTCTATTTTGCTTCCATTATAAACCCAGTTTTCGTTTCCTCTAAGATAGCCCCCGTTTCTAAAGACTATAATTTTTGTTTTCTTTAGATTAATTTGCATACCAGTTCTAATGCAAAAGTTGGAAATAACATTTATCTCAGATTGTAGGAGTCTTACGGTATCACTGCAGCTTGCCATGTCATCGGCGTATAAAATTGCAAAGATATCATCTACTTCTTCTGAAATATGTATACCGTTTGTGCACGTGAGCTTTAATTCATCAATCAAATCATTAATAAAGAGATTGAACAGAATCGTGCTTAATTTACATCCTTGCCGACAACCAGTATTACATTGAAATACGTCAGTATAGCTTTCACAACCAGTGCGAACGCATGATGAAATATTATTATACATGGCAATTAAAAGTGTCAGACATTTACCACCCACTCCTTTCCTTATAAGGCTGTTTAACATCTCTGTATGCTCAATAGTATCGAAAGCTTTACAAAAATCAACAAACAGGCAATAAAATCTCCCACCTTTTTTACTAATATACTTTTGAACCATTGACATTAACGTAAACAGATTATCTATAGTGGAATAACCTTTTCTAAAGCCTGATTGGGCCTCATCAATCTTATTATGACTTTCTGCCCAGGTTGATAATCTATTAAACATCATTCCAGTTAAAATCTTGTTAAGTGTGTCTATAAGAGAAATACCGCGGAAGTTGTTAGCGTCATGTAATGAACCGGATTTGTGAAATGGGCATAATATGCTTTGACCCCAAACTATTGGAAAGACACCCGTATCCAATATTCTATTATACAAAGGTAATAATACATCCTAACAGAGTTAGGATGTAAAATCTGTTAGGATGTAAAATAAGATTCCTAGGAATGTATTTTCTTCTATCCTCATCAAAAAATTTACATTGAAACAAATAATGGAATTCGTCACCTATCAAATTTTCATGGCATATATGACAGGTTCTCAGTTCTCTAGGAATGTTTTGAAATCTACCTTTTTCTATAGGTAATTTGTGACTCATACAGCGGAATTGGATAAAGCACTTTGCTAAATGGGATGGTAATAAATCTAGATAGTTCTCAAAAACTAGAGTTTGTTTATACATTCTATAATTCAAACATTTACTAGAATTGCTTATGAAAATCTGCCAGGACTGCAGAAATTGATCTTTAATTCTTGTTTTAATAGTGTTTTTAAAGATATATGGTGAAATAGCACAGTTATTAATCCAGTAATTTGACAATCCAAGTGAATTCAGTGAATTGAACACAAAATTAGTCCAAGGTAGTTTGGTATTATTAGAACTAAATAACTTGTATGAGGTTTGGTACAAAATATTGCATATTTTCTCTTGTTTACAGTTCAATATTCTATTCCAAATATTAAGAACTCGTCCCTTTATTTGTAGAGATAAAGGCATTAATTACTCCAAGGTCGCCATACACCATATATGATGGGGTACTTTGCTTCAGGCCCAAAATAAGCTTATAATACTTAAGCTGAAATCTATCAATCACATTAACATTTTCAATTCCCCAGACCTCACAACCATACATCAATATAGGTGCTACCATGGTATCGAACAAGTGTAATTGCAGATTTACTGGCAGGGCTAACTTTCTAGCTTTAACAATTACAGAGAACATAGCTTTTCGAGCTTGGTCTATCAAGTAACTTCTGGTTTTATCATATTTACCATTATAAGAAAATTTAACACCTAAGTATGAAAAACTATCAACAACCTCTAAAACATTGTTATCAAATCTGAAAATAGGTAAATTATTGGGGGGCAATGCCTCTTTTATTTTTCCAGAACACAACAATTTTGGTCTTGGAAGGATTCACATGTAGATCCCATAGTTTACAATAATGGCATCAAGCGCTGTTTGAAGTTCATTGGCTGATTCCGAAAAAATGACAGTGTCATCAGCATATAACAGAATAAAGAGTTTAAAGAACACTTCTATATCAGCATCACTGAGAATCTCATTAACAGTTTCTGACAAGAGATCTAAACTTCTATATTTCTGAGACAAGAACTGGTTCAAGTCATTGAGGAACAATGAAAACAGCACAGGTGATAGGTTTTCACCTTGTCTAACTCCGGTATGACTTGTAAAGAAATCAGACACAACACAGAAGGAATTACCCTTAACACATGACTTGGCTTTAAGATACATATTATGTATAATTTTTAAACATTTCCCATCAATATTACAGCTTAGTAATTTGTGCCATAAATCAGTCCTATTTATGCTATCGAAAGCTTTACGATAGTCAATAAAAGAACAATAAAGCTTTTTGTTCCTTGATAAGTAAAGATCTATCAACATTTTCAATCAAAAAATGTGATCAACAGTGCTATATGATTTTCTAAACCCAGCTTGTTCTTCACATAATATACTGTGACTTTCTAGAAATCTATTCAATCTATTGTTAAGTACATTTGTAAAGAGTTTACCAAAGCAACTGAGAATAGTTATTCCTCTATAATTATCAGGATCCCCAACAATCCTTTGTTTTTGTAGATTGGAAGAATAATCCCCTTACTCCATATATCAGGTAAAATACCAGATTCAAGAATAATGTTGAATAAGCTGCAAAATATTTCTTTCATACTTTCAGGAGCATTTTTCAGATATTCGTTCAATATATTGTCAAAAGAGGAAGGTGTCTTGTTATTGTTCAATGATTTGATGGATTTATCAACCTCTCCTATAGAAAATGGTTCATTTAACTCACCATTCGCATCACTAATTCCTGAAATATCAAAGTTTTCATCATCATCATCACCATCCCTGACAATATTTTCATTAAGTTTAATGAAATGTTCATAAAAAGCTTCAGTTGAAACTTTATTCAAAACTTCTTTCTTTTCATTGGAGTATTTATTCAGTAGGCTCCAATATGCCTTTGGTTCAGAGTGTTTTAATCCTTTCAACTTTTTAATAGGACAGTCTTGATAATTCTTTAACTTTTTATTAAGTTCCTTTTTATATTTCTTACTGTTTTGGATAAGAAGATTTTTATTCTCATTAATCTGGTTTCTACTATAAACATTTTTGCTATTTAAATATTCTTTTCTCGAAGAGCAACACTCCTTATCAAACCATGGCTTTGTTGTTTTTTGTTTCTTTTTTGATGTGTATCTATTTTAAAACATGCCATTTTCTTTGGCTGCATCAGTAAGAATGTTAGCAACTTTCTGAGTGTAAAAATGTACAGTTTCATCAGTATATAAATGGTTATCAAGAACATTTCTAAGCTCCTTGGCTGTATCAAGAATAACACTAGGATCAAAGTTTGCCTTAAAACGTTCAAGTGCATTTGGGTTCCAGGTAGGCTTGCTATGTACTTCATTTGCAGAAGATGATTTGATCATGTCATATTTTACATGACTAAGGTTCAAGTTACAACCAAATACCAAAGCACAATGCACATCTGACAATATAGGGTCAAATTGTAAAACATCAAAGTGTGTAATCTTTGGAAAAAGTATACCAGATAATAACAAATAGTCAATTAAACTACCACTTCCCTTGATACGAGTGTTTTTCCCAATGTATGCATCAGATCCGCACCTTCCATTACATATGAAGATATCAGCAGCTTTACACATTTGAATCAGACGATGACCATAATTATTAGGATTATTCTTATCTTCTGAAAAACGATTAGTGGGAAAGCCAAGATCATACACGTTATTCACCACAATCTGCTGAATGCTAATGTCATCAAGATTTTCCTCTATTATATATCTATCAAAAGAAGTAAAATCAGACAAAGCTCCTGACCTAGCATTAAAATCACCAACAAAAGTTGCTATTTTCAAATTTGGCTTTCAGATCTAAAATAGCTATTCTAATTTGTCAAATAGTTCAATGGAACTATACTGTTAACTTTCTGGGGGAATATACACTGTACAAAAAATAGTATCTGCATTCTTGAATTTTAAGAATATGAAGTTTTCACAACTGCAGTCTAGAAAAATAGATTCTGTATATAAAGTATCTTAAATGAAAACACCTACACCACCAGATTTTCTATAACATTTTTCTCTATAATAATGCTTGAAACAATAACCTGGCAATTGTATGTTATCAAATGGGTCAAGTTTTGTTTCAGCAACAAGAACAATATCATATGTACTAATAAAATTAACAAAGTCAGAGTTTTGGATTTTTGTGACTAGACCACATACATTTATGAAAGAACAAGAAGTAATATCTTTGGCATGTAGATCTAAAGAACAATAAACATGATCATGTTGAACATTTTCAAACAAAGAACTATCTAATTTATGAGATCTATTTAAATGACTAGATTCATTAGTATGATTCTCATTCACCAGAGTGTCCTATACATATTGAGATAAGCAAGCTTCTCAAGATCAGGTTTGTATTCTAAAAATGGCATCTTTTAGAGTTATCGCCCCTCGCTTCGACATTCTACAAGGCGGGTCTGCATTTATCACGCTGTAAAGCTTCTGAAAAAAAGTCGGTACAGCCCAAAATCACGAAACTTAAAGCGGAAATGAAATTTCATGATAAAAAACTGTCGCAATATTCCAAATTATGCTTTTTAAAAAATCCAAAATGGCGGACATTTTTTTATTTTTTTTGACGTTGCCGAAAGATGACTTACTACTTTTCGTTGCCATGCGTTACCAAATATTTAATAGATGTAGTAAAATATCAAGGCTGCTCCCCTACTGATTTCAAATGGCACATCCTATGATTGAGGCATATTAACATCATACGTTTATGTTATTCTTGTAAATCAATGACAGAAATGAATATAAATAAAGAGTCACATTTAAGCAAACAAAAAATACACAAGTAGAACATGTTTTAGTTTTTCTATCTATCCAAAATGATATTGTTTTGATTAGGCCATATCAAATTAATTCCCAGTTTATCATCCAAGTTTTGGAAAAAATTGGGGCGGGGGGTGCACTTTTATTTTTTATTTTTTATTTTCCTGAGATGACATCAAACAACACAAAAATATTAATAACCAGAAGTATTATGTTTTGAACACTCTCTTTATTACCAATTGTCACTGCTATAGCATACATCTGTATTTATAATGATATAAACTACCATGTATGTGAGTTTTAAAAGTTGAAGTTCTCAATATAACTTACTTCTTCTTGTTTGAAACAGTTCCTCTTTTATTTACGAATGACTGTTTGCGAGATAGGCACAACTCACATACGGGATATTTATCATCTGGTTCTACAAGGTCATCTGACGAACCACAGTAATAACATACCAATTCGAAGCCAGCAGAAAAATATGGTAGTTCCACTGACATATTACAAGTTACATTTTTTCTAACAAATACCGAATGTAAAATATGATTGTCCTCTGTTTGAACATCTTGAAGGACAGAACCACATGTATATTGGAGGTCAGCTAAGATTTGAAGCAAATCAGTTCTTTCCTTTCCTTTCACCACATGTTTGCAATACAGGACTCTTGGTTTTTCACATTCAGAACAATACACCACAATCTGGACATTATTTTTTTAATTTTTTTTTTTTTTTTTTTTAATTTTTTCAAAATAAAAATTGTCGGGCGGCATAAAATATTCGGGGCGGGCGGGGATGATAAACTGGGAATTAATTTGATATGGCCTTACACATGTAATAAACAGGTCATTAACTGGGGTAGGTGTGCCTCTTTGTGATATTGGCCCGAGATAGCCATATGAGACCCGAGAGCTAGGTGTGCCTCTTTGTGACATTGGCCCTTGATAGCCATATGAGGCCCTCGAGCTAAAGCTCTCGGGTCTCATATGGCTATCTCGGGCCAATATCACAAAGAGGCACACCTACCCCAGTTAATAACCTCTAAATATTGACCGGGCGCCAGGTCCGATAGCTATATTAACGGACGTGTGGAAAAAACGACGTCAAAATAAATCATAAAACGTATTGATTTAATTTGTTGGTCAGATTCGGTATAATATAACAAATAATGTATGGTGCTTCGGTCCATATGAATTTTGTGGACTTGGCAGTCCGACCTAGAACGTTATATGGACCTCAGCTTTGAACATTATATGGACCTCAGCTTCGCTTCAGTCCATATAACATTCTAGGTCTGACTGCTCAGTCCATAAACTTGCATATGGACCTCAGCACCATACATTATCTGTTAAATAATTCATAAACATCTTTAGTTACAACTCCAGGTAGCCATAATACGTCACTTGAGTTGTATTTGTTTTGAATATATAATCCGGTTTGCTATCATATTCGAATAACAGAAAATCGTCATGGTACACTTCTCTCAGTTGATTCAGATAGCGTCTCGGCACGCTGCTATATATCTCAACTAGCGCTTCCATTCGCTGTGCCTTTCGTTTTGCATATGGCGTTCTTTCTTGCGTGACTCTTATCAACTCCATAAACTCTTTTTGTGTAATGTTTTCCGATTGTATATCATTTAAAGGGAAATCTTCTTTGCCTAAAACTCCTCTAATTTGAAGCTTTCTCCAAGTGCGTTTTAACGCTTCCCGCCATGAAATGCAAAGTGTTATTTCTCGTTTCCAGTTAAATGGTGAAGTTATACTATCAATCAGGGCGTCCTCATCAGCAAGTTGTCCACCTTCTCGTTTTAACAATTCAATAGACCGGTTCAAGCCAAGTTTACTGTATATAAACAAAGAGTCAGTCAAAAATGTTTCCATTTTCCCCACAAAATCGTACATAATTTCGCACGGACGACTTTCTGATATGAAGCTTGCATCATGGCAGTCGACATTACCGTCTGCTGTCTTCGTATGGGTAGCAAGGATCGCTCTTATATATTCTTCAAATGTCAAGTCTGCACCGCAGTTGCGAATCGGTCTGTACGAGGCTCCTCGTCGAAGTATGTTCGAATTTACACCTCTCCAAAATATTGGATTGGGAGCAAACAGTTTATCAACATATGCAGATAAAATACGTGCGTATGGGCTTCTTACAAATACAAATTTGTAATAGTTATCCAACGCTGAATTTGTAACTCCTTTCTGTAATCGTATTTGTGTTTTCGTTGGTGGAGCTTGCGCGATAGGTACATCAAACGGAGTCTGAATGACGCTCTTGTCCGATTCCAGAAATTTGAAAAATCTTGTCCAGTAGGTGGAGGCTAACTTGCACATGGGACAGAACAAGAGTTTGTGATATTTGTTTATCGACACGGGAACTTTGATAAATTTTCGTGAATGGTTTCCAATATAGCGATTACATTTCTGACGAATTCGAGATGCGCGATATTCCCCTTTGGAAGCCGGAACAATGAACTTCGGTTTAACCGGTGTAGGAAAACGAGCCCGTGCCTCCTGCAAAAAAGATATGTGAATATAAATAGTTCACATGCGCGTACCGTGATGTTCTTTAGTCTGGACTAACATTTTGTAATTTGTATTTATATTAATTTGTGAACCAAACACTTCAAATATTAATTTCAAAACACGTTTAAAGATGTTTTACTTCATCTATAATAAATAGCACAGACTGGTAAGTGTCCGTTTGTGTGATGTTCCGCGTATCGACTGATACGATGGCGATGGCGCGATTGCGACGGTACGATATTAACACTTAACCCGCGAAGCACGACAATAATAGACTGCGTCCATTGTAAACCCAGATCAGCCTGTAACTCTTAATTGAAAGAAACAACACTCCATTATATATATGTAGCGGGTTAAGGGTTAATGTGCAATAACTGGATTTTACAGCGCATTAACACTAATTGAATGTTGTTTAACGGCTCATCAACACAGAATAGGTTTTTTAAAGCCGCCTCAGAGAGAGGGGAAGGATACATAGGAATCCGGGAACCGTGCCCTACTCTTATTATCGAATAGATTCCTATGGTTCTTTAAAGTGCTCGGAGGATAGATCGATACACGGGACCACCCGGTTTACGTCCCCATCCGACGGACGAGGCTAAGGGAAAATGTCTTGCCCAAGAACACACCGATGAAACTCAGTGGCCCCACGGAGGGTTGAACCCGGGGCCTCCGGTTACAAATCCGCCGCGCTACCGACTTCGCCACGCCAGCCTTCAACACAAACAGGTTGTATGACGCCAGCAGGAATTAACATTGCAGGCCCATAGGGGTACTTATAGTGGTTAGTTCTCACTACAGAGTCATCTCCCTTGCATGTGACTGTAGGTAGAATGAGTCTTACACCATCAAAAATAGGGGTGTGTTCTTAGGTTTGAGAGTTTTAATATGTGCCCATGGAATATTTGCTTTTCCTGTTGCAGGTAAGAAAACAATAGTGTGAGATTGGATGAACAGCGATTAGACGACACTGACAGAAAAGTATGACACGTTTGTGGGTGCTCAAAATGCGTATGATTTTAGGTGCAAACTGTTTAGTGAAAGTCGAAAAGAGTACATTGCCTGACACCACTCACATTAAAAAAATTAAAAAAGGGCTATGTACCAGTTTTTGTGGATTTTTATGAGCAACAATAACCGTATTTTACCAACAAAATATGTTTGAACTAAATGTCACATTCCGAATGGAAAATTGGACTTGATTTCTAATGGCCAAAGCAGCAAAATCGAAGTGTGGTGTGAGGCCTTTATTGTAGAGACAACTTTGGAAAATGATTCAAAGCAATAACAGCACACTTCGGGTATTGTTAAAGTTTGTTTGAAGTAACTGGGTTTGAAAAATCAGGTTTGTGTTAATTTTTTATTATCGAATTTGAAATGGCATTTTTTTTAACGATTGATGAACACAGTATATGTTATTTAGAGCCGCCCCAGATATCGAGGAAGAATACATAAGAATGCATGAACTTGCCCTAATATTTCTAACTAATCGATTTATAGGCTCTTTAACGGGCTCGGATAGAATCCTATACACGGAACTGCCCGGTTAACGTCCTCATCTGACTAGGGACAAGTTTCCCCCAAGAATACCCTAATGAACTCGGTGTCGTCGGTGAAGCTTGAACCTGATTCCTCCGGTTTCAAGTCCACCATGTTAATCACTGACCCGTTAGTCACTTTTTTTCTTTTATCGAAAAACAAAGCTTTCATTTTTGAAATACTAGTAGACTATAATTGTTAACTCAGTAAAGGGGAGAAACTATTGAAAAACATGAGGAAAAACACATAAAATAAACAATAATAATATAAAATAACAACTATTTGTATAATCGTTTAATATACATTTGGTAATCAACATACATTCTTTTTCTTAAAGCATGCCCTTTTATACCTAAAACTGACATCTCGATTTCTGGAAATTTATTCCATTGTTTATCCCAACATGATATATGACTTGTTTTCCAAAAGACCTTAACGTAGATATTAACTTCCAACTTATTTCTACTAACTTAATAATAACGACTAATTTACTGAGTGAGTTATGCTTTTATCTATATATCATTATATTTTAGAATTATAGTCCAAATGTTAATCTCTAAGCATTGACAATCACATTACAAATGTTAATATTTACATATTAATATACATGTATGTTTCATTCATATTTTATAGCGAAAACTATGTCCATTACCTTTAAATTTATAGCAAACAAATATAACTTCGATAACTTATCGAAAGAAACATTAAGTATTAGTTAATAGCTGTCGTATTATTGATTAGACAAACAAAGGAAACTCAACGTCGCACATTGTGTATTAGTTAGAGGCTATGAAGTGAAATTTTAACAATTAAGTAACCCTAAGGGAAGGAGCGCAGCGACTGACCGGGGTTTCTTAATTGTTAAAATTAAAATTTCACTTCTTAGCCTCTAACTGACTTAGTGTTGGCCCTACACTAAGTATTAGTTAGAGGCTATGTAGTGAAATTTTAACAATTAAGAAACCCTAAGGGAAGGAGCGCTTTTAATTTTAACAATTATGAAACCCTAAGGGAAGGTTGGCACTTCTTAGCCTCTAACTGACATAGTGTTTGTCCTACTTTTCCCCCGCGCTTCTACGAAACCACGCCTCTTAACACGTTCGCGCTTCTACTTAATCCGCCTCCTTGTGTCCAAACAAGCGCGTGCCATTTAGTAAGCGATTACTTAATGATTAAATGGTTAAAATTGGTGATCGTTAGAAATTTACAGGAATAAGTTCGCCATTTTTTTAAAATTCCTCACCGTCTGATTCGAGGAATGAATGAATGGTGTTTTACGGCACGTCGACACACAAATAGGTCATATTGTGCGCAAAAATTGATGAAAAATGAAGAAATGAAGTATTAATTAAAAATTAATGTAAATATATAAAGATAAAACTATAAAAAAAATAAGGGATGATAAGGTGTAATATAAACTATGTATGTAAATCAACGAATGCCTTTCAACGGGTATATAAACAAGTAAATATATATAAGAACACATCATAATGATTTATATAGTCTAATCTCTTTTAGGAAATCTAAAACAAGACTAAAATCTACAGTATCAAATAATTCTTTCATAGTATTAACATTGTAGTACCTTTGACGCATAGGATCAAAGTCTACACATTCCAATAAGATGTGTTTGACCGTTAACGGTGCAAAGCAGGGTATACATTCTGGTAATTGCTCACCTTGTAATAAATATGAATGAGTATAACGTGTATGCCCTATCCTGCACCGGGCTAGAACAACTTCCTCTCGACGAATGGGTCTACTAGAAGAACGCCATTCTCCGAGTAACGGTTTAATTGGATGGAGTTTATTGTTAACTGACAAATCCCAAGCGATTTGCCAAGAGTTACGAATATATGTGTTAATACAACTTTTAAAATCAGTATAAGGTTATTTGGTATTAGATATATGTAAATCTAATGCTGCCTTAGCAGCACTATCAGCTCTATCATTACCACGTATTCCTACATGGCTTGGAAGCCAGTAGAAAATAATAACATTATCAATTATAAGAGAATTGTACTTTTCTAAAAGTTGAAGCACGACTGGGTTATCATGTTTCATATTACCCAGTGCTTGAAGAGATGAAAGGGAATCAGAAAAGATTACAAAATGGTCATAATCAGATTCCTGAATATAATTTAAGGCAAGTTCAATTGCCTTAAGTTCAGCTGAAAAGATAGAAGCCTTGTCAGGCAGGCGGCTCTTTATGCTGTGTTTGTGAACAACAGCTGCTGCAGCTACCTTATCTCCATCTTTAGAGCCATCTGTGTAGATATGTTGAAAGTCACAGTATTTCGATTTAATTTCATTAAATTTGCTTTGAAAGACAGTAGGGTCTGTACTGGATTTGTTATTATTACAAAGATCAAAAATAATTGTTGGAGTTTACAATGTCCACGGTGGAATTTGTGGTACTTTGTACTTGGCAATCAAATTTAGGTCGATTTCAGTGTCTTTTAATTTTGGTTTAACACGAAGACCAAATGGTCGAATGGCCTTCGGTTTTCGATCAAAAAGAGGTTCACAACTAGGATTAAAAACGTTATCGAAAGTTGGGTTTGAAGGGTTAGACTTTAATTTAATAGCGAATTGAAGAGCTAATTTGTCTCGTCTATGAGACAGTGATGGTTCATTAGTTTCAACATATAGACTTTCGGCAGGTGATGTACGAAAGGCACCTAAGGCGAGTCGTAATCCTTGATTATGTATAGGGTCGAGCATCTGCAAGTACGACTTGCGAGTCTATCCATATACTATCGAGCCGTAGTCCAGCTTGGATCTGATAAGAGATCTGTAAAGTCGCAAGAGGACTTTTCGATCTGCTCCCCAATTAGTGTTTGCAACAACTTTAAGTAAGTTAAGAGCTTTAAGGCATTTGGCCTTCAAGTATTTAAGGTGTGGTATAAACGTTAATTTACGGTCGAAAATAAGACCAAGGAATTTTGTCTCATCCACTACTGGTATTTGTGACCCATCCAGTGTTAGATGAGGGTCTTCATGATGTTTACGAAGTTGACAAAAGTGCATACAATTAGTTTTAGATTTAGAAAATTTAAAACCATTTTCATCAGACCAGGTCTGAAGTTTATTGAGACATTGTTGTAATTGTCTCTCAATAGTATTCATGTTTTTTGCACGATAGCGTATAACAAAGTCGTCAACATATAGCGAACAATCCACACCTGGATTGATGCATTTTACTATACTGTTAATCTTTATATTAAAAAGTGTGACAGAGAGTATGCTGCCTTGTGGAACACCCATCTCCTGTTCAAGAATATCAGAGAGGGTTGAACCCATTCGGACTCGGGATTGTCTATCATCTTAGATTTTTTCTATAAAAATGGGTAATCGGCCTCTAAGACCAAGGTCATGAAGATCATTCATAATACCATACTTCCATGCAGTATTATAAGCGTTCTCCAAGTCAAAAAATACAGCGACTAGATGTTCTGTTTTTACGAAAGCTTCCCTAATAAATGATTCAACTCGAATGAGATTGTCTGTTGTGCCCCGTTGGCGCCGGAATCCACTTTGATGCTTTGTTATCAGCTTGTTGGATTCCAGGTACCAAACGAGTCTGTCATTAATCATTCGTTCCATGGTTTTACATATACAACTCGTTAAAGCAATAGGGCGATACTTTATTGGGTTCGTATGATCCTTTCCAGGTTTGGGGACTGGAATAACGATTGCTTCCCGCCAAGAATCGGGGAAGTTTCCCGTCACCCAAACCTTATTAAATATATCAAGAAAGGTATAGAGACAGGATTCAGGTAAATGTTTTAGTAATTGATAATGGATATCATCAGGACCAGCTGATGTATCATGAGCCTTTTTAAGGGACTCTCGAAGTTCTTTGAGAGTGAATAGTTTATTGTATTTTTCCAAGTTTTTCGACTTGAAGTTCAGCTTCTTCTGTTCTTTTTGTTTCTTATTTTTCAGAAAATTTGGCTGACAATTTTCAGAAGAAGAATTTTTTGAAAAAGTTTCTGCCAAAGTCTTTGTAATATCTTTGACAGATGTTATATCTCCATTATCTGTTTTAAGATGATTTACAGAACTAGAATTACCTTTACCACTTATTTTCCGGACCATGTCCCATGTCTTCTTAAGAGATGAGCGAGAATTCAGCCTAGAGACGTAAGATCTCCAGGATTTCCTCTTGCTATCCTTAATAGTACGACGGGCTTTCGCATGAAAAACTCTAAAGTTATCTAAATTTGTTTGAGTTGGCCGCAAGTTAAAATTATTTAATGCAGCTTTACGATCGCTGACTGCAAAGACTGCCTTTTTGCAGTCATCGTCGTACAATGGTTTATGTGGGCGTTTAGGATTTGCTGAGGTTTTTGGAATGGTTTGATCAGCTATATCGTGAAGAGTTTTGGTAAAAAGAGCAGTTGCGTCTACGACATCCTCGAAAACGGAAGGCTTTAATTGTTCCTCGCAAAGAGATTGAAACGTAGTCCAATCAGCCTTGCGAAGTTTCCATCGTTGCGTTTTTTCGAGAAGTGGAGGGCCGATATTTTCAAGAAATATGGGGAAGTGGTCACTTCCACAGAGGTCGTCTTCAACACTCCACGAAAAATCCATCAAAAGCGTTGGATCGCATATTGTTAAATCAATGGAAGAATGAGAGCCTGTAGCAGGATGTAAATAAGTATGTGACTTATTATTAAAAAAACACAATTGTTTTTGACTAAGAAATCTTCAATTTTCTTGCCTTTATCGTTTATATCTTTACAACCCCAAATGTAGTTGTGTGCATTAAAATCGCCCAAGAGTATAAAAGGTGATGGCAATTGTGCAACTAGGTGATTTAGATCTTTAGGGTCTAGTGAAGAACTAGGTGGTAAATATAAGGAACATATTGTTATGACACTATGCATAGTAACACTGACCGCAATAGCTTGCACATTTGTTTTCAACGCAACAGGTCTGTGAGGAATGTTTCGATTATCGAAACTCCACCAGTCGCTTTGTCCCCGGTATCACAAATATGATTGTATAGTGAGTATTGTTTAAAAGATACCTTATCACTTGTCTTCAAGAATGTTTCTTGAAGACAAAAGGCAATAGGGTTGTGTTCATTTAAAATTAAGCTGATTTCATCATAATTTGGTTTCAAACCTCGACAATTCCATTGAATGATCTTATTAGTTTTACCCATTATTTAGCGCTAAGGCGATTTTTAATTTTATTTTTATTTTTGGCCTTAGATTTAGGAGAGGTCTTAGGAGACTCAAGCAGCGACATCTCCACTGATGAATCCTCCTCCCTGGAAGAAGTCAGCTGAAGTGGCACCTCAACTAACTTTTCATGAGAGGAAGGAAGTGGCAGTGCAGCTGCCGGCTCTGAAATGTCCATGAGCTGTTCGAATTTGTTATGCAGCTCAATAGGGCCGTTAGACAACTTTGGCTGCTCCTTGTGCTCCCTAGTTGGAGAAGCACTAGGCTTTCCAACTTCCCTAGTTGGAGCAGCACTAGGCCTTCCAACCGAGGAAGTATTAGGCTTTACGACTGGGGAACTACTAGACTTCACAGTCTAAGAAGGACCCGCTTTCCAATTCTGAAAATTTGACATGCTCTTGACATTGCCAGAGCTTGCCGATTCTGTGTTTGATTTAAATGAAAAAGTTAGATTAGGTGAAAAGTTAAATTTTGGTTTGTTAAGTGGTATTTGTTGACTTTTGTTTGGATTTGATACTGA
Organism: Cyrtodaria siliqua; assembly: GCA_037043455.1. Taxonomy (NCBI): domain Eukaryota; kingdom Metazoa; phylum Mollusca; class Bivalvia; order Adapedonta; family Hiatellidae; genus Cyrtodaria; species Cyrtodaria siliqua. The sequence continues at coordinate 5,921 of JAWPHD010012484.1, read as the reverse complement.
GGAAGTATTCTTTGCATTTTGAATTTCTGACTGTGGTTCGTATTGCGTACTTGCATCCCTGCATTCTGTGTGTGTTGCTTTTGTTTTGAGTATAGATGCGTAAGAGGTCGGACTTGAAATTTTATATTTTTCTTCAATCAATTTCCGTGCTTCTGGAAAGGGAATGTTTTGTGTATATTTAACTGTTATGATTTCTTTTTCTTTTTTAAATTTTTCACATAATTTTGAATTTGCGTGATGTCCTAGACCGCAGTTGGTACATTTGAGGTCGTTAGGACAATCTGATTCGTTATGCTTGAATGCAGACTCGCCACATTTACCACAACGTTCTTCTTTAGTACACCTGGAGTTGTGGTGCCCAAAGCCTTGGCAGTTGTAGCAACGTAACGGGTTTGGAATGGAGGCGTCAACATGCAATTGCAGATATGCCACCTTTATTGTTTTTGGTAAGACGGGTGTTGCAAATGTGAGGATGATAGTATTTGTACTGATACTTTTGTCATTCCTCTTTAATTTCTACTCCGGAGATATCCGGGCACCTGATGACGCCTTTGGAGATGTTCATAGAGGAGTGAGGGTAGCATTTGACTTTTGTGTTTAAAATTTGTTTAATAGTGAGTAAATTATCCGAATGAGATTTTTTTTCTGTTTCAATAAGAAGAGTTTTTTTTTTTGATTTTTTTATTTGTTTAACATGTCCAGCAATGGAATGGACAGTTTTCTGTATTACAAAAGGTGACATATCTGCAACAGGCCTTTCCCCGTCTTCCGATTCGATAATAAGAAAACGAGGAAAGGACTGGTTAATCACTGGTTCCCCAGTATCAGATTCATGTTCTGTTTTTTTTACGTTTATTAGTAGTTTGTGCGTTTTGTGATGCCATGATGGGCGTTAAGAATTCATCTTCCACGCTTCTCACCCATCTCGGAGCCCAACAAGGGGACATTTGCTGTGGATATCCAACAGCAAAATGCCAAGAATACGTAGAAGGTATACTCATATAAAGCTAACGCATCAGACCACCCATACCACCCAGCGGACATAACCCCTTAACTAAAAAGTCAAAGAGCCGCACTTATGTTCCGCTTAAAAAGTGGCACGAGTATAGCCATATAGCGTTTTGAAATACATGATTAGCCCGTGCGCCACCACCATAAAATACCCTATCTATATAATGTTTAAAGTAGAACAATATAAAAAGTAAGTAAGATACAGTGTACTGGTACTGTCTGAATAATAAGGTCGGATCTCTTATAGCTGGCGTGACAAACCGATTGATCAGATCGGGCCAAATCTGAACGCCCGTCTAGTTGAAGTCCGGACCAAAGTGTTGCAACGTGGAGATAACTACCAGATCTCCACGCCACTCAACCACCAGGACTCCCTTCACCAACGACACGGATCGCCACACACGGTCAACAGGTGGGTTACATTTCAGTGGGGGGGGGGGGGGGGGGGGGGGGTTCTACCCCTCTGCTAAAAAGTAGGGCAAAGTTATAACACACGGTGGAAAAAAGTAGGGCAAACACTAATTTTATTTAGTACACTACATATTTCAATATATAGCCAACGTTTGAAAATAGGGCAAACACTAATTTTATTTAGTACAATACATATTTCAATATATAGCCAACGTTTGAAAATATTTACCCTAGAGGCAAGTAGCTGAAAGAATCCATTTTTCTTGATTATCGGACAAGAATATCCGTCATTATACCGGGGCTAGATATTTCCATAAAAATCACGAGGAAAACATGCGAAACGTTAGTAGCTGACGGCGTCAACGTACACCATCTCTCTGATATGCAAGAAAAGAATCTATCATGGGTATTCGGTTCAGATAGGGAATTCCAACACTCGGTATAAGTGTTTTAATCAAAACCTCGTCGGAGCCTATGTTCCGATAAAAACACTTATACCTCGTGTTGGAATTTCCTATCTTCACCGGATATCCATGAAAGATTCTTATAATATAAAGGAGAAGTCGCAGGACAGTTTAATCTACTGCTATATAAACCAGCAAAGATATAACGAAAACAAGAATAACACGAAGAAACAGCTGTGAAGTCCTACTCCATAAGTACTGTCCGCTACCAATCATAATATGCACCAGACGACCGTTACAGTCACTGCCCGAACCCTAGTAGTAATGTCGGCTACCAATCATAATATGAGCCAGACGACCGCTACAGTGACTACCCCAACACTAGTAGTAATGTCAGCTGCCAACCGGAATATGCAACCGACGACCGTTACAGTGACTGCCCCCACACTAGTAGTAATGTCGGCTACCAATCATAATATGCGCCAGACGACCGTTACAGTTACTGCCCCAACCCTAGTAGTAATGTCGACTACCAATCATAATATGCGCCAGACGACCGTTACAGTTACTGCCCCAACCCTAGTAGTAATGTCGGCTACCAATCATAATATGCACCAGACGACCGTTACAGTGACTACCTCACCCTAGTAGTAATGTCGACTACCAATCATAATATGCGCCAGACGACCGTTACAGTTACTGCCCCAACCCTAGTAGTAATGTCGGCTACATGGCTACCAATCATACTATGCACCAGACGACCGTTACAGTGACTACCCCACCATAGTATTAATGTCGGCTGCCGATCATAATATGCACCAGACGACTGTTACAGTGACTGCCCCATCCTAGTAGTAATGTCGGCTGCCAACGAGAATATGCACCAGATGACCGTTACAGTGACTGCCCCCACACTAGTAGTAATGTCGGCTTCCAATCATAATATCCACCAGACGACCGTTACAGTGACTACCCCATCCTAGTAGAAATGTCGACTACCAATCATAATATGCACCAGACGACCGTAACAGTTACTGCCCCCACCCTAGTAGTAATGCCGGCTACATGGCTACCAATCATACTATGCACCAGACGACCGTTACAGTTACTGCCCCCACCCTAGTAGTAATGTCGGCTACATGGCTACCAATCATAATATACACCAGACGACCGTTACAGTGACTACCCCATCCTAGTAGAAATGTCGACTACCAATCATAATATGCACCAGACGACCGTTACAGTTACTGCCCCCACCCTAGTAGTAATGCCGGCTACATGGCTACCAATCATACTATGCACCAGACGACCGTTACAGTTACTGCCCCCACCCTAGTAGTAATGTCGGCTACATGGCTACCAATCATAATATGCACCAGACGACCGTTACAGTGACTGCCCAACCCTAGTAGTAATGTCCGCTGTCAACCAGAATATGCACCAGACGACCGTTACTGTCGACTACCAATCATAATATGCACCAGACGACCGTTACAGTGACTGCCCCCACCCTAGTAGTATGTCGGCTACCAATCATAATATGCACCAGACGACCATTACAGTGACTACCCCACCCTAGTAGTAATGTCGGCTACCAATCACAATATGCACCAGACGACTTTAACAGTGACTGTCCCCCACCCTAGTAGTAATGTTGGCTACCAATCATAATATGCACCAGACGACCGTTACAGTGACTGCCCCAACCATAGTAGTAATGTCGGCTACCAACCAGAATATGCATCAGACGATCCCTGCAGTGACTATTCCCACCCTAGTAGTAATGTCGACTGCGAACCAGAATATGCACCAGACGATCGTTCGGTGACTACCCCACCCTAGTAGTAATGTCGGCTACCAACCAGAATATGCACCAGACGACCGTTACGGTGATTACCCCACCCTAGTAGTAATGTCGGCTACCAATCAGAATATGCACCAGACGACCGTTACAGGGACTACCCCATCCTAGTAGTAATGTCGGCTACCAACCAGAATATGCACCAGACGACCGTTACAGTGACTACCCCACCCTAGTAGTAATATCGACTGCGAACCAGAATATGTGCCAGACTACCCCTACAGTGACTATCCCCATCCTAGTAGTAATGTCGGCTACCAACCAGAATATGCACCAGACGACCGTTACAGTGATTACCCCCACCCTAGTAGTAATGTCGGCTACCAACCAGAATATGCATCAGACGACCCCTGCAGTGACTATCCCCACCCTAGTTGTAATGTCGGCTACCAACCAGAATATGCACCAGACGAACGTTACTGTGACTATCCCCACCCTAGTAGTAATGTCGACTGCGAACCAGAATATACGCCAGACGACCCCTACAGTGACTATCCCCACCCTGTAATGTCGGCTACCAACTAAAATATGCACCAAATCTTTAGATGTTTTCATAACTGATTTTGAAATAAAATATTAATCTTTGTTTATTATCAGTGAGACGTTTTTAAAGTCATGGACTCGTATTCATGAAGCAACTTAAGTGGAAAATATTAGTTACGTCAACATTTAAAAGGTTTACATATTTTTAGAATCTGCTTATTAACCTCTCAGGAACACTACAAACCATCAATTTCAAGATAAATATTTAGCTGTAGAATTTATTTATCCATAACCTTATTAGCAATTTTAAGAAAAACGTCTTAAATCGATAGAAAAGGGTGTTTAAAAAATTGATAAAAAGCTATTGCTAAGAAGCTTTATGAATACGGACCCTGGAGTATACAACCACGTCACGGACCCTGGAGTATACAACCACGTCACGGACCCTGGAATATACAACCACGTCACGGACCCTGGAGTATACAACCACGTCACGGACCCTGGAATATACAACCACGTCACGGACCCTGGAGTATACAACCACGTCGTAAAAACACTTCGTTGGTAAAAAATCAAAACAATGCCCAAGTAAGCGATATTTGATTACATATGAAACACACTACAACACGCGATATCCACCAGTATTCTCATTTATATACATAATGTACTCTATTGTTATTGTTCGGCGCCCCTTGAGAGTACTTTGACCTTAGGCATGGGGAATCAAAAGGACTGATAGTTGAGTATGTTTGGATTGTAATTAAAAATGTTTAAATGGCATTTAAAGCATGCTATAAAACGCACCAGAATAAGATATAAAACACAAGAGATAAAACTGCTTAGCGATTTCTTGAATTTCTGTAAGAAATGATGCACCAATAATTCAAAAATTATACAAAATCATTTCATTAAAACGATGTCTCCCTGTATTTTGACTGAAAACGAGGCTGTTCATAAAATCAAATGGTTAAATGCGTAATACGAATTTTAGAAAAATTTAACGAAATTTATCGATCGTAATATCTGCGTTTCAAATGTTTTCACATTGTTCTCGTTTTTAAATCGTTTTGATTAATTATTATTGGCAAATTACATTAAATGTTGCTAAGAAATGAGAAAATACGATGATATATCGGAAAGTTTTGGCATTTAAATTTCGTTTACGGGAAATCGCTAATTTTGTAATGCTTCATTTTGACTGTCAAATGCAGACAAATGTATTGAAAACGAAAGTAGATTTATGAGCGCAGACTCTTTGCATCAAGTTTTTCTTGTATACATAATGTATTCTATTGTTTTAAACTCTTTGTATTCATATCATAATACGTTAATCGATCGGTGCTTATCTGTTTTAAACCAACTGTATAGTCTGCACATGTAGAGCCTGTATTCAATTGTCAGGCATTAAATTAATATACACTAAACGGCAACTATAAGTACCCCCAGTTACATTGTATTTCATATCTTTAAAGGGACTCATGGCAATCTTGAGTTTTATTCAAACATTAAAATTTTGCTCCTCAATTGATTTATCCTGCGTCATTTTGACTTTAAAACTGCTTGCATATAATTAAATAAAAAAATTGAGATTTCAACTTTCTTCCCTATTTTACAATTTTTTAAATATACTACTGGTGCATTATTATAAAAAGTTTGTAATATGCAAAAATCATTTGCTTTGAACTATTCTAACAATTAATATTAATGATTGAACAAATGTAAGTTAAGAGGAAAACTAACGGGACGCCTTG
>JAWPHD010012483.1:0-75533 GCA_037043455.1 Cyrtodaria siliqua | reverse complement strand
CCTCTAACCAAGCCTGTTCAAATGGTGATCCTGGGGTCACATTTAGCCCCGCCCCAGAGGTCACATGTTTTACATAGACTTAGATTATCAGCTGATAATGGACACGACACAATAATTCAAGATTACGTTTATTAGCAAACTAACTTTAAAGCACGAATGTGATATTGATCAAGTGCTAATGCACATCTGTTGTTGGACACTGCAAATGTTTCCATGAATGGTAATTGATCCTTATTATCACACTTACAGGGGACATCGCCTATTCAATTTGGATTAAATTATTAAATGAGGCTCTACCTATATACATGCTATTTTAATATATTAAAGTGACTGAATGTCATCTGGAAAAAGCATAGGCAAAAAAACACATACGACTAAAACCATGTGATTCAGTTTTATATTCAATGGACATAAGTAGGCACTACATTAGGACATATTTCTGTGTTGTTTTAGTCAATTCTTACAAATATATATTTCTTATGTGACCCCTCTACCCCCCCCCCCCCCCTTTCCTCCTTTTTCCATCCGATCTTCAAGTTCCCCCCCCCCCCCCCCCCCCCCCCCCCTTTCCTCCTTTTTCCATCCGATCTTCAAGTTACCCCACACCCCATTCCACCCCAAACCCGATTTTTTATTTATTTTTTACATATTTCTGTGTTATTTTTGTTTATCAGTTCTACACTATGTTCAGCTATGTTGCGCCCCAGCCCCACCCCATCCCCCACCCATCATCACCACCATCGCAATTGTTCATGAACGGGCGGGCATCTGGGTAGAACCACCGACGTTCCGCAAGCCAGCTGGATAGCTTCCTTCCATAGAGATTCCTAGGCCCCTGAGGGATCGAACCTACAGCAAGTGGACTCTAACCAACCACTCTGAAACGGACGCCCCGAATAAATTATAAAAAGGCGCACATAATTAAATTCCAGTTGGCAGCAGTACGTTGTTACGATGTGAACATTTGGAAAGCTGTTGAATGGAATGGCTGGCCGTCTGACCAAGGGCAATGTATCTATAAGTTTTAAGATTAGTGTCGTGTTTTTGAAGTTATCACGTGGAATAAATATAGCCACATGAGGTCATAGCGACCTTCACCTTTAACCTACTGACCCCAAACACAATAAGTTCCACTTCTCACCAAGGACTATGTACCTAAGAAGTTTCATGAGTGTTATGGTTTCAGTTATAGTTTGGAATGCATATTTCCATACAAGGTTATGGTGACCTTGACCTTTGACTGCCTAGACCCCAAATCAAGTGTTCCTACTCTCACCTAGGGAAATATACATGACGTTTCTTGATGGTGGCTTTTGAAATCATGCTACATAATTCATATTTCCATAAAGGCATGGTGACCTTGTCCTTCAACCATCCAAAACAATGAGGTTCTTTCTTTCTACAAGCGCAATGTACCTGTTTGGGTGTTATAGTTTCAAAATTGTCGCCTGGAATGAGTAATTGTTTATGGATGACCCCATACAATTCGCGTATAAAAAAGTACAAGAGAGACAACTACCATCAGTGTATTTTCAGACGGTAGAATAGCCATTTCTACTGAGACATAGTGAAAGCGTGGGCTCCTCATTGCAAAAATTAAATTGATTCTAAAATAGATAATATTTTTTTCAACAGTTTTATCAATTGAATGTACATGTCATCATAACTTCTACCAGGAACCTACTTTTCTTAACTCCCAGTTTCTTTCTGCAATTCTGAAATAGTTTGACTATTTGTGGGGAAATGAAAACCAAAAGTAGAGTTTTACCATATAAAAAGATTTATTCCAAAACATTTCTTTTTCATAAGAATTCCAACGAATTTCATGTCATGCCTGCACAGTCTTGATCAACATGAAAAACACGATCATTCTGACAACCACTTAGACTATATGGGTGCCTTTTGGTGCACGTGTCGCCTGTTCTAGAAAGTATTTAAAAAGCATTCATCTAAGGATCATCCATGTGAAGTTTGGTCAAGACAACTGACAACACGAAGAAGAGTGCTTCCAATAGATCTCTTTTCAATAGATCACCTTGAGCCTTCAGCTCAGGTGATCTAAAAAGAACATGGGATGAGGATCACCGTTTTGATGACCTTGACTGCGATCTTTGCTTATTTCTTGTAGCTATGTGGCTTGAGTCATCATGTGTAAGTTTTATGAATAAGTGAAATTATGCAATAATACCTGATTATATAATTTGACTCTAGGTTAACATAGTGCCTGTACTTAGCAAAAACTGAACGATGCCTTCGTATGTGTTGCCATAGTAAAATTAACACATACTCATATGTCTCTACTTTTTTTTTGTAAAGGCACGACAAAAAATGCAACACTAAAACATCAACAAAAAGCAAAGCAAATGTTCCACAGAATAATGCATTTCATTATTAAAGGGACTGTTGGTGATTTTCAAGTTTAGTACGAACTCTTTAAAGACACATTTCCCAACGCTACTTGGTCAGTGAAAAAGCATGGGAAGCTTGAATATTTACAGCCAGCACGCTTCATGGCTAATCAACTCAGGTATATAAATTGAGGTCACTCTTATTTTTTATTTTTTTTTATAGCATTGCTATATTGAGGGTAAGAATAGCTGAGGTGATCTAAAAATAGGCTCGAAATATGTCTTTAAGTCTTATCCTTGAATACAAGTACAACAAGAGGTCAATGACCTTGATGCTCTACTGATAGGTATTGATAGCTAGATCAGCATTCCTGTGAAGTTTCATAAAAAACTGTCAAGTAGGTTCGGAGGTTTTTACTATATAACTCTATGTAAACAAAGATGACCACTGGCAGCCATGTTAAATGTCAACCATGTCATGCTGATCATTTTATAAAAAGTCCCATATCAATATCACTTACAGTTTTCAAGAAGTAGTCGCTACAAACATTTTTTAAAACATCTATTTTTAGCCGTGACGGCCATCTTGAATTTCCGGCCGACCTGAAATTTTGCTAGGATCAACTAGACATCAAGAGCAACACTTCTGTGAAGTTTCATGAACATCCGTTAAGTAGTTTCAGAGAAGTATAGTCGCTACACATTTTTACTATAGAAACTCTATGTAAACAAAGATGGCCACTGGCAGCCATGTGTAACGTCGAACAACATCATATCTTGATGATCATTTTAGAAAAATCTCATATCAATATCAGTTACAGTTTTCAAGAAGTAGTCGCTATAAACGTGTTTTTTAAAGTTCAACTAGACGTTATGGACAATATTCCTGTAAAGTTTCATGAAAATACATCTAGTAGTTTTGGAGGAGTAGTCGCTATAAAAATAGTTTAGGGACGGACGGACGACGCACCACGTCATGGTCATGATCTTTGATCAACTAAGCTAAAAAAAATGAACATTTAATAATGCATTTTTACATTTGTGTTCTTTTTTTTTTACATATGTAACTTTTTTTATTTTTTACATTTGTTAACTTTTTTTTCTCACTTTTGTCACTTTTGTTTTTTTTACATATGTCACCAAACGTGTTACATTTGTCGTATGTTTTTACATATGTGACTTTTTTTTTTTACATTTGTAACCGTTTTTACATTTGTGACATGTTTTACGTTTGAGGTTCCTACAGTGCAGCAATACAATTCAGATTTAGCTCGCCGACCTTAAAACATTTTATGAAAAAAATAAAAAAATAAAAATTAATAATCATTTGTTCTGAACAATTTATCACAATATATCGAGGTAAACTGACATCACAGAGTAACTTTCAGTTGTATCAACGACTTTTATGGGGTTTATGAGATAAACACAATAAAATCTCACAATATCTTTCTCCAAAAAATAAAAAATAAAATGCCTACCGACCTACCCTATTTTTTTAGAGCTTGCAATAGGAAACACACCTATTTTCTTTGGCCTAAGAGGCAGACCATCCCATTTTCCATGGGTATAACCAATACTGTACCAATACCTGCCGCCATCAATAAGAATCGACACTTTCTCACTTGGCAAGTCGAGCTCCCAGTGGGATTCGAACCCGCAGTGGTGAGAGTCGAGAACGTTTTACATGCAGTCTTTACTATCTCGGACACGAAGGCGTTTACAGTGGAGTTTGTATATAGAATAATGAGCTTATACGATGGGGGCTTATAATTATGTACAGTAGAGTGATCAACACATAAAATATGTGTTCTATAGTACAACATGCCAATTTTTATTTTTGTTTGCATGCTGTCGAGGTCTTTGAAAACGATTGAGTTATTTCAAATAAAGATTTTATTTTATATTTTATAAAAGTTATTTTATTGTTATTTTACTGTTATTTTATTGTTATTGTTATTTTATTATAACTAGTACCTGCTAAACGCTAGCCGCTAGTGGCATGGTTTCGCGGGTTACAGCGTTACGCGGGAACAAGAGTGGCAGTCAAAATTATAGTTTTGTCACAGTGCAATAGTATACACAATAACACATTACACATAATTGTAACTATGACATTCTAAAAGAATTATAAAGAGCCTGTATGAAATTAAATTTCATTTACAACAATGCAATAATATGATACATTTAACTTATGCGACCTATTGCAACCTATATTAAAGATGGCCTTAGAACAATACAAGGCGATGCTTACAGTTTATGTTTATTGGAATATATTGGCCACGGATTCAATAAAATAGAAATAAGATAAAATGTGCAGTTAATTAAAACATATAGATGTACTTTATGAACCCAGGGTAAAGCAGTTCACAAAGACAAACGTACCTAATTGAAAGTTCTTGTATTGAAAATGTCAAATCTGTTATTAACTACACAATAAGTGATTGCTGTGACAGCGAACAACTGCCACATGCCACGCGGTTTGCGAAAAGCATATCACTGCGGGACACCGCCACACATCGGGGAAGCGGAACACAGCTTAGAAACTGACTAAAAATTAACGTGGTTTAAATAAAGATATACAAATACGTTGCGTGGCCAACATAAACATATTACATAATAAAAAAAACACAGAAACAACCTCAAATAGAGGAAATGGCTGTCGCAGTTGTCTCACCAAAATAAAAAACGCCTCAAATAGAGAGCGCAAAGAGAAAAGGCCTGAAAGCCTCAAATAGGAACTGAAATAGTATTACTAAGGCTGTGCTTAGCCAATATAAACATATGTAAAATTAAAAAACGCACAGTCTCAAATAGAGGAATTGGCTGACGCAATTGTCTCACTTAAATAAAAACGCCTCAAATAGAGAGTGCAAAGAGAAAAGGCCTCAAATGGAGACTGCCTCAAATAGAGAGCACACATACTCCTCAAATAGCGGAAATAGTTGGCGTAATGCCTCGTCAATATAAAACAAAAAACGCCTCAAAATAGAGAACTCACAATAAGCAAGCCTCAAATAGAGACTGAAACAGTATTACTAAGGCTGTGCGTAGCCAATTTAAACATATGTAAAAATAAAAGACACACAACCTCAAATAGAGGAATTGGCTGACGAAATTGTCTCGCCAAGATAAAAACGCCTCAGATAGAGAACGCAAAGAGAAAAGCCTCAAATAGAGACTGCCTCAATTAGAGAGCACACATACTCGTCAAATAGAGGAAATAGCTGACGCAATGCCTCGTCAATAGAAAACTAAAAACACCTGAAAAAAAGAGAACGCACAATAAGCAAGCCACAAATAGAGACTTAAACAGTATTACTAAGAAAAAATAAATAAATATAAAAAGATCGGACAGGGAAAGTAGCACTCAAGGAGGATAGTCAACCACAAAACACAGAAACAAACATGCAAACAGACACACAAGAAGGCAAAAGTAATAATAAAAGTAAACGACATCACAAACCCAAAAGGGTTGACAATAGGGCTACCGCCGTCAGTGGCAAAGTAGGCCAGAGGGGGTTTAAACCTGTTCTAGGGTGCACCAAACCTCACACTTACCCTACTGTCATCCCATTAAACAGGACAGTGTAAATAAAGAAATCCCCGCCATGATCTAATCTCTAACCAACAAGGCAGCATCAATAGGCAATATAAGTTAAACACAAATATGCTCGTGTAAATACAATACAAAAAAAACAATAGCCTAGAAAGCCACAATGAAGGTACTCAATGACTTGGCAGAAGCCAGAGCAATAAGAGAATAAACCATAAGGCCGACTTCTTCCAATGTTGATTGTATGGCATAGGTAAACGCCTTCATAATAATTGATGAGCCCACGATCCATCGGATCGTGTATCACACGATTCAACTAGGCTGATCGGTCGTAACTCTTGTAAGCTTTAGAGTCCTATCGTCCAAGCTCCCTGATAATGTCATCCGACATGCCAGGACCTGAACGACCCTCTAAATATGATTTAAGACGATTGACTGGACATATCGTAGAGTTAATAGCTGGAAGTGAAATAATCGTGCCCATACCCATTTGAGCATATTCGAATATAGAAGCTTCATAATTTGAACTGCAAATGGTCGGATATATTTTGAAAATCTTTCCCAACATATCTGGAGTAACGGTGAGCCTGGGGTCGACCCCTCTTATCAAGCCGATTCATGCCAGCTTTTTTTCTTTCCTTTTTTTTTTCTTTTTTTTTGTTTCACTACGAAATGAGTTGTTACATCTGATAAATGCAAACCTTTAAATTTGAAACTAATGCCCGACAAATATGAACGAACTGTTGCGGTTGCACAGCTTTTAAAGATAAATGCGCGATGAAGTCAACTATTTGCCGTATGCTTGGAGGCCAGGTCAATTAACCCGAATGTGTTGCATGATTTAATTCCTATAGTGTAAGCTTCCCTCGTGTTAAAAGCCAACGATGCACCTACAATCCTGTTTGTCAAGACGTGATATCAACGCTGGGGCCTACGTTGACATTGACAATAGTTTAAAATGTCGCTTGATTGCAAAGAAGAAAACTAAATGTCCATAAACACTTTGGTAAAAAAGGGCAGGAGCCCAAATTTATAGTTTCGTGCGATATACTCACTTCTGCTTTTATAATACGAGTCCGGGCATAAACGGAGAGCTTAACAAACGATACCAGCTACTGAAATGGGGACGAAAACCGAGCGGTCCCACGTATCGGTCTATCCTCCAAGCACGTTAAAGAACTCGATAATAAGAGTAGGGTACGGTTCCCGGATTCCTGTGTATCCTTCCCCTCTCTCTGGGGCGGCTCTAAATAACCTATACTGTGTTGATGAGCCGTTAAACAACATTCAGTTGCAATTAATATGAGTAGTGCAATTAACCCGAAATGTGTCAAATGATTTAATTCCTATAGTGTAAGCTTCCCTCGTGTTAAAAGCCAACGATGCACCTAAAATCCTGTTTGTCAAGACTGGATATCAACGCTGGGGCCTACGTTGACATTGACAATAGTTTAAAATGTCGCTTGATTGCAAAGAAGAAAACTAAATGTCCATAAACTCTTTGAAAAAAGGCAGGAGCCCAAATTTATAGTTTCGTGCGACATACTCACTTCTGCTTTTATAATACGAGTCCGGGCAGTAATTAACTTAGTTCATAAACCTGGTCTAAATGTTTGTGCCTGGCTATCATGTATACTAGCAAATTGTAAATGGAGAGCTTAACATACGGTACCAACTACTGAAATGGAGACGTAAACCGGGCGGTCCCGTGTATCGGTCTATCCTCCGAGCACGTTAAAGAACTCGATAATACGAGTAGGGTACGGTTCCCGGATTCCTGTGTATCCTTCCCCTCTCTCTGGGGCGGCTCTAAACAACCTATACTGTGTTGATGAGCCGTTAAACAACATTCAATTCCAATTAATATGAGTAGTGAAATTAACCCGAAATGTGTCAAATGATTTAATTCCGATAGTGTAAGCTTCCCTCGTGTTAAAAGCCAACGATGCACCTAAAATCCTGTTTGTCAAGACTGGATATCAACGCTGGGGCCTACGTTGACATTGACAATAGTTTAAAATGTCGCTTGATTGCAAAGAAGAAAACTAAATGTCCATAAACTCTTTGGTAAAAAAAGGCAGGAGCCCAAATTTATAGTTTCGTGCGACATACTCACTTCTGCTTTTATAATACGAGTCCATGCAGTAATTAACTTAGTTCATAAACCTGGTCTAAATGTTTGTGCCTGGCTATCATGTATACTAGCAAATTGTAAACGGAGAGCTTAACATACGATACCAACTACTTAAATGGGGACGTAAACCGGGCGGTCCCGTGTATCGGTCTATCCTCCGAGCACGTTAAATAACTCGATAATAAGAGTAGGGTACGGTTCCCGGATTCCTGTGTATCCTTCCCCTCTCTCTGCGGCGGCTCTAAATAACCTATACTGTGTTGATGAGCCGTTAAACAACATTCAATTCCAATTAATATGAGTAGTGAAACTAGTTGACATTGAGAATAGTTTAAAATGTCGCTTAATTGCAAAGAAGAAAACTTAATGTCCATAAACTCTTTGATCAAAAAAGGCGGCAGCCCAAATTTATAGTTCCGTACGACATACTCACTTCTGCTTTTATAGTACGAGTCCGGGCTGTAATTTAGTTCATAAACCTGGTCTAAATGTTTGTGCCTGGCGTCATGTATACTAGCAAATTGTAAACGGAGAGCATAACATACGATACCAACTACTGAAGGTCTCTATGGTACGTCTCGAAACCGCATGCCCGATACCCCTTCATTAGGAACATTGTTGATTGGCCTTGAGACATCGTGATGGAGACACAAACTGAAGTGCAAGGCATGGAATAACCTTTAACACAGAGATATATATTATAATTAATTGTAACAACAGAGATATAATTATAATTAAAACAGCATCAGCCACCATTCTGTATAAAAACAACAGCCACTGAATGAAAACATCATTGTACTAAAAAGAATAAATGTAAAGCTGACTGCCAGACGAAAAACAACTGTTATAGCAGCAGCAGACACAGAATAAGTCAAAAATATCTGTAATAATCAAAACAAACTGTTGACATATATCTATCAGCAATTTTGACAGAAGAAAAATAGCAAAGACCGGTAATAACAAGATCATCAACTCTCGGTGTAAAATAACATAACGGGTAGTATATACTATTTTCATAATATATACCATTTTCAGACTCCTGGTGTAAAATACTATAACGGGTAGCATATTCATTAACCAACATTCATGCATTTGCATACTCCAAGTGTATAAAGAGACAATGTGTTATACCAGTTTGTAATAATTGCAACAACAAAAAGTAATGTAAAATGCCAAGTCATTTTTGACATGCAAATAACCAGACAATAGCACCACACTACGCACACCAAAAATATGGTTCACTGTAATTCTAAGCCAGTTGCCGACCCTCACTGTAGAAAGTGAATATTTCTCTAAAGTGAATAGAAAGAATGTTTGTTCCTTTTTTTTTTTTTTTTTTTTTTTTTTTTTTTTTTTTTTTTGTTATCTGTTGTTGTGCCTAAAAATGAGCCCTGTTCCGTTAGCGTTGTGACATCTGTTTATTTAACCACAAATTTGCGATCCCAGTTGGCTGCTACACTCGCAGACTGCGTTTTCGCCTTGCACATTCTGATCCTGGTTGATTAGCTAACCATGTTCAGCGTCACACGATTACACATTTACCACGAAATCCCGCTGTAAACCGAGTGGCTGTACATACATCATGGGCTCTTAGATTGTTCGGTGAAACTGTCTACTGAACTAAATTGCTGAAATGAAAAACACCTTGCAAATTTACCTAACCAAAAACATGTTTGACCCTGTAATTTATCCCTGTGAAGGTAAAGCAAATACAGACATTTAAGCACAATATAAAAAGCACATTTGCTCAGGATGATATTGATTACGACTATAAAATATTTTATGCCAAGTTCTGTGCATAGTTCACTAAATGTTATATTTTTTATTACTTATTTCATACTGTTGGAGCTTCAATAAATTTACTTAATTTAATATGCAATAACATAACATAGTACCTTTTTACTTTTTTTTATTTTTAGAATTGTGTCATCACTTCCTTTTGACACTATTCCATCATTCTGATGCGAAAGCCTTGCGCATGCAATGCCACCCTATATAATACCATCAATCTCCACGCAGAGTTATCGTTCCTTGCACTCACATATAAATCTCTGCTAACTACTAAATTACATGATTTTGGTAAAACCTGTTAAATTGGAATATGTTTGCCTGAAACTTATTTATGTCTTGTGTAAATATAGTTTTCAGAATATCTGCAAATTAGATGTCGCAAGATTTCAAACAATGCATCAAAACAATCTAGTTTTAATCGGGACTATTTTACTACAAAAGTACGTTTATACCACACCTTAAATACTCGAAGGCCAAATGCCTTAAAGCTCTTAACTTACTTAAAGTTGTTGCAAACACTAATTGGGGAGCAGATCGAAAAGTCCTCTTGCGACTTTACAGATCTTTTATCAGATCCAAGCTGGACTACGGCTCGATAGTATATGGATCGACTCGCAAGTCGTACTTGCAGATGCTCGACCCTATACATAATAAAGGATTACGACTTGCCTTAGGTGCCTTTCGTACATCACCAGCCGAAAGTCTATATGTTGAAGCTAATGAACCATCACTGTCTCATAGACGGGACAAATTAGCTCTTCAATACGCCATTAAATTAAAGTCTAACCCTTCAAACCCAACTTTCGATAATGTTTTTAATCCTAGTTGTGAACCTCTTTTTGATCGAAAACCGAAGGCCATTCGACCATTCGGTCTTCGTATTAAACCAAAATTAAGAGACACTGAAATCGACCTAAATTTGATTGCCAAGTACAAAGTACCACAAATTCCAACGTGGACTTTGGAAATACCAACAATTTTTTTTGATCTTTGTAATAATAACAAATCCAGTACAGACCCTACTGTCTTTCAAAGCAAATTTAATGAAATTAAATCGAATTACAATAACTTTCAACATATATACACAGATGGCTCTAAAGAGGGAGATAAGGTAGCTGCAGCAGCTGTTGTTCACAAACACAGCATAAAGAGCCGCCTGCCTGACAAGGCCTCTATCTTTTCAGCTGAACTTAAGGCAATTGAACTTGCCTTAAATTATATTCAGGAATATGATGATGATCATTTTGTAATCTTTTCTGATTCCCTTTCACCTCTTCAAGCACTGGGTAATATGAAACATGATAACCCAGTTGTGCTTCAACTTTTAGAAAAGTACAATTCTCTTATAATTGATAATGTTATTATTTTCTGCTGGCTTCCAAGCCATGTAGGAATACTTGGTAATGATAGAGCTGATAGTGCTGCTAAGGCAGCATTAGATTTACATATATCTAATACCAAATTACCTTATACTGGTTTTAAAAGTTGTATTAACACATATATTCGTAACTCTTGGTAAACCGCTAGGGATTTGTCAGTTAACAATAAACTCCATTCAATTAAATCGTTACTCGGAGAATGGCGTTCTTCTAGTAGACCCATTCGTCGAGAGGACGTTTTCCTAGCCCGGTGCAGGATAGGGCATACACGTTATACTCATTCATATTTATTACAAGGTGAGCAATTACCAGAATGTATACCCTGCTTTGCACCGTTAACGGTCAAACACATCTTACTGGAATGTGTAGACTTTGATCCTATGCGTCAAAGGTACTACAATGTTAATGTTATGAAAGAGTTATTTGATACTGTAGATTTTAGTCTTGTTTTAGATTTCCTAAAAGAGATCAGACTATGTAAATCATTATAATGTGTTCTTATATATATTTACTTGTTCATATACCCGTTGACGGGCATTTCTTGATTTACATACATAGTTTATATTACACCTTATCATCCCTTATTTTTTAATAGTTTATCTTTATATATTTACACTAATTTTTAAATACTACTTCATTTTTCATCAATTTTTGCGCACAATATGACCTATTAATGTGTCGATGTGCCGTAAAACACCATTCATTTACTACAAAAGTAATACGTACTTAGGTCTCCTAAATCGAAACGTATATGTAAACATTTCATACCGAAGCTCGATAGCAGAAAATTACTAAAAACAAACAAACTATTTTTTGTTGAAAATATTGAATATAGGTCTATATTTCATCTTTGCGGATCACGCAAAAGGATTTATTATAAACATAAGTCATAACTGTTTTGAATAATTACGTGACTTAACTGTGACTTAACCGTTCGCCCTACATTCTTTGACGTTGACAGAGTCAGAAATGACTCTGGTAGAGATTGAAATGTCATACGTATGGTAGGCGATGCCAGACGAAGCGAAATAAACATCTCAAGACCTACCTCTCGGACAAATATTACTATAATTATGTTAAGTTAATCTAAGTTTCCTCGCAGGTTCTATGCCCATCCTACAAATGTTATCTTATGTAAGTGGAGGATGAGCCTGGCATGTCCATTCCTGTTAGGCGCCATATAACCTTTCATGTGTTGGTGCAATGCACTTCATTTGGTCACATACCACTATTGTTTTGGGGTTACTGATTGGCTGAAAAAAGTATAGGGTGTATTAGGGTATATCTTTTTCGAAAGAGCTATTTTCTGATTGGGTAGAATTGCCTTAATCATAACTGATGTACATAAAATGTCAAAATAATATGTGTAGGTGATAAAAAAAAAAACTGTATTTTTTCTTGCATCTGGGGTATTTTACTGAGCAAATTGCAGGTATAGTAAATTGTCAGAAATTCACATTTATTTGCTGCGAGCCCGACGGTCAGCTCCTTCATCAAACCGAAAGTAGGTGAAAGCATTACAAAACCCCCAATTATTTTCAGTTTTTTAAATGTGTCTAGGATAGTTCTTGAAAATAAAGTAGCCTAAAAGGTTCCCTTGGGTATGTAAAATGTGTTTTAGGGCCAAAGTCTATAATGTAACCCTATGTAAAATGCAATAGTGGTATATGACCTAAAGCTAGATTCTGCATGGGGTAAAAGTGAAAGTAGACATACTTTTTTTCTAACACAATGATTTGAAAGTGTGAAAAATGTTTAATTATGTTGTATTTTGACTTTTCTTGTAACTTTTTTAATGATTTTTAAATATTTGAAAGTTTTATGATGCAATATAGGTAATTTAAATTATTTTATTAGGGTTGTGGACACAAAATTAGCCATACCTGACACCTGGTATACACAATTGGCCTGTAATGCACCTATTTGACACAATTAAAGGTATATCTAGTAAGTTTTATTAATTTTTGAGGGCTTTGCATACATTTTTTGGCAAAAATGTCAGAAAGCGACTAGCTGCGTCTGTCTGCTAAGTTGTCGAAAAGGCACTTATGTCTGTTTTGCAAAAGATGTTGAGGTAAACTCTGACTCTGAGTTCATCGCGTCTTTACGGTAAGTGTTGATATGCAAATATTTTATGCGGTTTAATACATTTTACAAATTAAATAATTTAGTTGGCAAAAAATATGACATTTTCCATTTTCTTTTAGAGTATTTTTCTGCCCCACCCACTTAATTTTAATGAATTTTCATGGATATGTACTGTCAACAGTGCTTTTTGGCTGCATGGTTGCATGAAAATGACCTGTAAAGGTGGCACAAACAATATTTAATAAAAAAATACATTAAATTGTACAGTTACATGCAATCTTGTGTAATGAGCATATTGTAAAACATGGCATGACCTTAAAAACGGAGTTGGGGAGGATATTCTCAGAATTATTTTTTGTCATTTTTAAAGTGAAAAGTTGCGTTCTCTTGATGGTTTCACATATAGAAACTGCTGCATAATGTTAATTAATGCATTTGAAGGCAGATTTTGAATATATACAAAACCGTGGCATTTTTATGGTAAAATCTGCTATTTTGAGCCCTGAAAACCACAAATATCATTTTTCAGTAGAAATGATTTTCAAGAGAGCTTCGACTGGTTGAAAATCACATGTTATTGATGAAATCAATTCCAAATCACTTAATTTGAAACAAAAGATTGGAACGGTTGTCGAGATATGGCATTTTGAAGATTCTGGATTTATGCGTAAAAATCGCATGAATTTGACATCAGCCGAAGCGCTTTAAAGCTGTCATATTTTGTAAAAAAGTACTTTTTTCTAAAAACAAAAGACACCATTTTCCTCAGAATGAATGTATGAAACAATTTAGCCAGAAAAACAAACTTCAGTTAGGTTTGAATGTCTATTTAGGTCACATACCACTATTGTTTTGGGGTTACTGATTGGCTGAAAAAAGTATAGGGTATATCTTTTACGAAAGAGCTATTTTCTGATTGGGTAGAATTGCCTTAATCATATTAAACTGATGTATATAAAATGTCAAAAAATAATATGTGTAGGTGATAAAAAAAACAACAACTGTATTTGTACTTGCATCTGGGCTATTTTATTGAGAAAATTGCAGGTATAGTAAATTGTCAGAAAGCTGCGAGCACCTTCATCAAACCGAAAGTAGGTGAAAGCACTACAAAACCCCCAATTATTTTCAAAAGGCTATAATGTAACCCTATGTAAAATGCAATAGTGGTATATGACCATTTGTTGGTATTTCGTATTTTTTTAATGGCGAAAACTAATTATAAAATTTATAAAAAACGAGCCCTGTTTCCATTAACAGCATCCGGTCAATTCTGCCGACGACCATCTTCAATGCCCCAACTTGGCCCAAGGGCATCACTCTCCGATTCATCAAACGAGAAACACATGTCCATTAAACAAAAACAATAAACGCCTAATGGAAATCAAAGGGGGACAACTCGAACATTGAATCACGTATTAGGTAGGAACAGTTAATTCCCTTGAATAAAGAGTTACCGGTGTTAGCATATAATATCTACCAGGGCGATTTGTTAAATTAAATACAAGTACATTATTAATAAAAATACGTTATATTGAGTTATCCAAGAAAAAGATAATTTTACATGACGACTATTCAGTATTGCTTCTTTGCCCGTAGGATAAAATTACACGATTTAGAACAAAATTTAAAATTTATGCAACACGAGGTAAACCTGCTACGCCATACGCCATATAATGGCGTCTAACAAGACAAATAGAGGAGTCCTGCAAACGTTACACTCTGTATTAATCCTAATTAATTATAATCGTCTGCAACAATTACTTCGTTACAAAATGACTACCAACATACAAACCAATTTACATCAGACTTAACAGTACGTTTTATGTTACGAATACTGATAAAAAAAAAAAGTACCGTATAAGGTCATATACCACTATTGCATTTCCGATAGACCTCCATTATAGCCTTTTGGCCTACAACCCCTATTCCTATATCAGAACGGATGATAAAACATAACTTTTTTTAAAGAACTATCTTAGACACTCAAAAATGACCAGCAAATTGGGAGTATTGTAATGCTTTCAGCCTCTAATATTGCACTGAAGGTGGGCACCCCCAGAATGGCAGTAAAGAAATTTTACTTTTTGCAAATATACTCTCAGTACAATTGTACCCATAAAAAATGCAAATTTCAGTCAAAATATCCTAAATGAACATGTTTTATGTTGGAAATATATTTTGGGATGTTTTATAGGGATTTGTTGTGATTTGGATAATTTTATCCAATCAGAATCTACCTCATAATCTGACTATATGCCCTAATAGACCTATACTTTTCCCAACCAATCAGAAGCCCCGAAATAGTGGTATGTGACCATAAACCATCGATCACCCTTCCCTATGAACTTTTTTGAAAAAAGAGGAAGTTATAACCACGCTGTCGGTGTATTGCACCGGCAGAATGTTATACAATAAATGGTATATGGCCACTTAAATAACAGTAGTTTGTCATTTAAAGCACACATTCCAATATCCCAAAAGGATAAATCGCATAGGCTTGTTTATAGTTCAACCATGGTTATATTACTAATATAACCATGGTCGAACTATAAACAACCTATGCGATTATTAGACAGGACAATCCCCACACGTAATATAATAGTAACTGCGGGCAGCCCAATTCTAAAAAACACAAAAAAACACACTTGCAACGCAGCAGAACTATTACAGTTTTTTCTGGAACATTTTTACAATTATTTAATATTCTTGATCTATTATTACTCTAGATACCTTCAACAGGTTGTTGACAGCTAGCAATATCTGGTATTACAGCGTTAAACAACGTCCTCCTGTAGGATATGAGATTATATGTATGATGTACATCCTCATATAAATTGTTATTTTATATATAATTTCTTTTGTTTTTTGATATCCTTGGATTATTGATTAAAATATTCGATTTATATGATCTATGCTTAATTAAGGAGTATTGAAAATTGAACTATAAGTGAGTGTGTAGAAGTATGTGTAACCTGTCATGTGATTATAATTATGTATTACAAATTATGTATGTAATGATGAGAAACTGTAAAAGTTTAAATCAATAAAGTATCTATTTATCTATCTATCTATATATCTATCTTACCTATCTGTCTGTCTGTCTGCCTGCCTGCCTGCCTGCCTGCCTTGTCTGTCTGTCTGTTTTGGTTATGCGTACAACTGCATCATTAACCAGTCGGGCACCTCTTTTTTTTGTCTTCAAATCTAGTGTTTGCAATTATGAACCTGTTGTTTGGTCGTTGTTACCAAACTGAAGAATGATAAAAGTTTTTTTAACGTTTATTAGCAGCCACACTTCCGTTTATTTTGAAATACTCTCCTCACGTGCTCCGAGTATTAACTTTCATACCAACCCATCCCCTTCTCCAAAAAAGCGAAAAGGGGTTGGCTGGGGGTATGAAATAAAACCTTAATTTCGGCTTAAAAATGTTTGCATATTGTAAAATTAAAACATTTAACAGGTAATTTTCAACAGGTTATCGCAATTTGTTCAACAAAAAATGTTTTTAAACATGTTTTATTGTCGAAATATCCGTTATAATATCCTGCTAATATAAGCTTTTCCGTCGCTTAATGGAATTAAGGCGCGAACACCTAATGTGGAGAACGAACTATATACATTGTTGAAGCAATATATGAATAGAAAGGTAATCGCCCATTGCTTAGGTCACACTTAAAGGGACATGTCCGTAACTTTTAGCTTATAAAACACAACGTATTTACGTTGACACACGAAACACACCAATCATGATTGAATATTTACTAAATAATACCAAGATTGTTTGACGGAATTCAATAGCGGTACAAAAAAGAAGTACCGCTTCGTGGGGTTGAACTCTTAACCCACACTAAAATTACACTCGCGAGTAAGAATAATCGAACATCGCAACTGAGCTAAACGGGCCAGATGCATTGCGTCAGACATACTATACACACAACCTAATGTGCCAATGGATGTCACGTGATCAGAATATGTAAATAATGTGGGTCCCACATTGTTAATAAATAAACTTTTTTTCTTTCAAACTCACGAATGTACATGTATTACTACAGCTTTATATGGGTCTCTGCTTATGTTTTGTTTTCGTATATACATTTCACTGAATAAAAATCAGACAGTTATTTGGCTATGCTCAATATCTGCTTACAGTGTCCCTTTAAACATATCTTAGTTTTCCCACACCCGACCATAGATTTTTCAGATGGGAAGGTAGACAGGAAAAATCTTTTTTCTTCCATGTATGTCAACTTATTTTATGAATGCTGTTTAAAGTTTAACTGTTTGTTTGGACACTACTTTTAGTACTTATTAAACATGTAACAGGATGTGTACTGCAATGTTGAACATCTTAACTTTGTTCATAAAGTTCCTTTCTAAAACAATTGGTAAACCATATTAATAAAGATAAAGCGGAAATGCTGTCTGTGTTTTATCTTTTTTTTTTTAGAGTCGGGCCGATTTTTTTTTACCTGTTTTCAGGCAAGCAAACATATTTTTAATTATGACATTAGTATTCATAGAAATTTTAATTATGACATTAGTATTCATAGAAATTTTAATTATGACATTAGTATTCATAGAAATTTTAATTATGACATTAGTATTCATAGAAATTTTAATTATGACATTAGTATTCATAGAAATTTTAATTATGACATTAGTATTCATAGAAAACACATATCCCTATGACAATATATGTATTTTTTCTTCTGCACGACACATCGGTAACAAATAGATTGGATTACAGAATGGCTAATAGATATTTATTGAAACTATTTTTCCTGAGAATCGCCAAAGCATACACAGTGATCGATATAAGAAAAATATCTATATTCCATTGATAATCAATTTCATCTATGCAGTTTTACTGAGATTATATGCATAAGAACCATCATTCATAGACATTGCGCTAGTCTTATTCAGGGGAGCAAACCGCATATAGTGAGCTAACAGCAGTTCTTTAGCGAGTTAATACCCTTAGTCCTTTGAGAAAATCTATGTTAAAGCTACAGAGTCCCTATATCAATCGATTTCTTCTTTGTAGGCGTGTCTTTATTTGTAACTTCATGTTCACCAGCTCATGTCGAAATCAGGTATTTAAGCGAGCAAATATAGCGAAGGAAATCATTTATTGTATATACATCGACCAGTGCACATCGTACCTATACACAGGTAACAGTAATTTTCACAAAAAAAAAAGTTAGCTTTTTCGGGGCTCGAACATACGACCTTCTGATTTCAAGTCCTGTGCTCTATCCACTGACCTACGACGCTACTTGAGAAAATAATATACTAACTACCATATATTATGAGGCAAAATAACTTAACATATTTGATGGATCAATAAATATGCTGTCCATATTGTCGCACGTGTAAATTAACATATCCTGGTGTAATACTGTATCTTATCAATATGAAACTAATACTTCGCCTCAAATCAACCATATCTCGACTTGTTATTTTGCGCTTGATGAGTTTGTGTGCGCGCTCTGGTTATTACGTAATGCCTATTTAGTGTTAAAAATGCTACAAAATACCAATAAGTAGCAGTGTTCTAGAGGTTCAGCGAACATCTTTCAAATCTTACAAGTGCAAGGCTGTGGTTCAAATACCGTTCCGGGCAACTATTTTTTATCACATATATTCTGGAGCCGTATATTTATCGATGTTACCTGTACGGAGGCGAAATAAAAATGTGAAATTTTACGTATCGATTTCTCCTTATATACCGACTTTTAGGGTGTTCGTCGATTTGAAACTACTTCACACGTGACTCATTCATATTCATGAGTTATTACCAGTTAAAATAGGGACTGTACAGCTTTAAGGGCAATAGCTGTAGCGAACCAGACAAGAAAGATGAGTGATTAAAAATGTTGATTTAGTAGTAAGGTTTTGTGAACAAATATATATATATTTCCTCGATAATCGTAAATGCGATATGCATGCACACTGTGAAACTACACAAAATGCATAATAATTTTGATTATTTTGAAGTATATAAGACCACCGAGTAATAAAATCAAAGTACCGAAGGTACTGAGAGCATGGTGAACTATGATTTGTTCATCATGTAATGGAAGTTTTTTTTGCAATCACGCATGACATGGATGGACTGAACATGTGTCAACTCTTCTTAATAATAATACATCATTGCATGTAACAATACATCAATGCATTGTTTAATGTATCTGGAAGTAAGGCGATTAAAACAAGATAAGGTAAGGTATATACAGGAATAAAGAAGGGAACAAAAGGAATGATTGGTTATAATGAAAATTAATCTCCGAAACGCTTCATCATATCTGAACCATATCTTCACAGGTGTTAAAGTGTATCGAAAAACATCATCTGTCATCACCTGTCAAAGTTTGAGTCATTAGAAATGAATATAGCGTCAAAAAGGTCAAGACAGCTAATTTTGTCAATTCAATGGGAGGTAATTCATAGACCCTTCGACCAACATAGATGAATTAAAATAGGAAACAACCTTGCATTTATATCGACATACTATGCAGGTATGATTAAAATCAAATGAACGCGAGTGTAGTCTGAAAGACAGCCATATCCCCGCTGCACAAATATTTATAATATACAAATTTAAACATGAAATGTCACTGTAAAGTGACACATTCTCCCTGGTTTCCTTGTTCCAAAAAGTGTGACCTTCAACTAAAGAACATATGTTTTACACACAGCTTGTAGTAGAGACATACACACTACAAATATACATAACAACTTATAAATCTTTGTGCTCATTTGATTTTAATCTCAAAACTCGGAGTATCCCTGGTCTCGGGGTACCGTTCTTATTTATTCTCACAACTCGGAATACCACTAGTGCACTCCATGTCCACCGCCATATGCATGCCATCTTCTGGATGGTTAAAATTGTGTACTTTTGATTTTATGAATATTGAGTTCTGCTCAACCCGGGGCTATAGGGCGTGAGCGGCAGCTAGCATAATTTCACTACCGCTCATGAACAGTCTCAATCAAACCGAGACTGCAAAATTGTGTATGTGTCGTGCTCGGCTGTTTCCAAAGGTCCATTATCATACTCATTTTTTATTCTAAAACCGGAGTGTCCGAATAGACCCGAAGTCTAAAAATAGTCACTCGGGGTCAAATGACGTCATATATACCCAGTAAGATTGTGTTGATTTGCATTCGGTCTCGCCGACACGATTGGCACAAGTATTCAGGATTATTTTACTACCGAATCAGTCATTTTAACTTCATAGCAAGGGAAGTAAAAACTTAAGAATATTACACAGCGTACAAAGTAAGCTAAAAATCTTATTCCGGAGAATGGGCAGCAACAACTTTTTACAAAGGATAGTAGCTTATGCGATAACCATTACTGACCAAACCTATTACATATTATATGAAGACTATAAAGGCCATGTATATTTCTTAAATATATAAATCCAAGAAAGATGGGAGATATGCGTTTGATGGGGTTGCAAGAGAAATAAATTATAAAATTAACTGGTTACAAATCTCAATACACTATCCTAGGAGAACAATACAGCGTATGAATACATTTTACGCAAGATCACGTGATGATGATGATTGATCTATTTATAGATCGCACAGCAATATATGAAATAGCTACATAAACAATATATAACTTAAACAATGTATCGAGGAAATTATTTGAAATTTCTGAATGACATTACCTTATTTCTATCCGCACTAGAAAAGAAGAAACACCTGTTAAAATATGGGTCTTCTTTTTCAGGCAATGCGTCGATTCGTCAGTAAGGCTGTAGTTAGAATTCGTGAAAAAACACGGTTACTAAAAATGTATATATCTCACAAACACACCGTCACATGCAGAGGGGTAGGACACCCATCCCCCACATTCATATTCATTTTGTCATTTTTTTATCATGCTCATTCAAGGTCTTTATCATGACACCATAAACGTGGCTCCATCGTAAATGGAGTTTCTACGATACAATTTGCAGCAACTCTGCAGTTCAGGGTGAGAAGGTTCTAGGCCCATTTTCCATATTTTATCTCTATGTACATGTAGTATGAGCCAGGCGTGTTCATGCCTGTTAGGCGCCGTATAACCTTTCATGTGTTGGTGCGCCTTAAAACCCAATTCAATTCAATTCATGACACCGTGTATGCAAAAGTGGAAACGTGGCTGCATCGTAATGGAACTCTACAGTTCTGCGGTAAGAAGGTTCTAGGCCCATTCTCCATATTGTAACTTGATGTAAATGGAGGATGAGCCTGGCATGTTCATTCCTGTTAGGCGCCATATAACCTTTCAAGTGTTGGTGCGCCTTAAAACCAAATTCAATATTTGATCAAACACTTTATATGCCACGAATATACTATATACAAAGAATATATAGTGGAGGTCGTTTACGTGTTAGTTCGAATGTGTTTTATGTCATGTTCAATATATGATAACGCGACTCTACACCAACAGTGGCAATATTTTAAAAGGAGTTATCTCCCCGTATTTGCGCGGTCCTATGTGCACTGGTTATCGCATTCAACGCTGGCTTTATACCCTAAAATTGCGTTATTTGAGTCGAAGATTATTGGATTTTTGAGTTTCCTACAATATTAACACGAATAAAAAACTATATTTACAAGAAATAATATATTTAACACGCTTTAACATGATTCTAAACAGAACATACCGAAATACCAAAACTCAAAATCAGCAATTCATCATTATAACGAGAGGGCGGGTGGGGATGGGGTGGGATGGGGAGCGTGGGGTAGGGGGTGGGGGTAAGGGGGAGTGGGAGCGGCCCAGTGTATAATAGAACTTTCTACTCTGAATCCACAGATTACGGTTCGAGCCTCACGCGCCAGTGGATACTTTTAGTGTGTCTTTAGACACGATAATTCCTTTAGCCTTGTCTGTCGGAGGGGAACGTCAACCGGGCGATCCCGATATAAGAGTACTGGTATGTCAGACTCCTATATATCATTCACCTCGCTCTGGGTACCTAAAAAAATGTGTTGATGAGCCGTTGAACATCGATTCAATTCAACGTATAGGTAGGTACCTTATGTCGGTCAATAGCTATTCATAGCTATTGTTTGTGTTTATATGCCATACCCACTGTAGATGCGTAGATTGAGGTATACATACTGAGGTAACGGAAAACGACCTCAGTATTTTGATTCTACCTCAGTTTGTATGTGTGAACAACTTTGTTATATCTCAGAATGTTAGGTACACAATCGCATGCACGCAACACCCACGCACGAACATACGCACACACAAACACAGGCTCAATAATCTGCATACAATACCAAATTATTCATAGGATAACGTTGGTTACTGCTTTGCAATGGTCTGATGCAAAAAGCCATTGTGATGGTCAAACCGGGTCAATAACAGTAAATGTATGCCTGTGTCATTTCAATAGAACAATAATGACAGTCTACGCCATCGGCCAAGGTTCAACAGAAACAACATTGTTTTCAAACAACAACAACAACAACAAAACAGCAGCAGCAGCAGCAGCAGCAGCAGCGACAACGAAAGTAACAACAACCTTCTTTGATCCATGAAGCAAGTTCATTATGGTAATTATCTTGATTGGCTTTAAACGTATTCTAAACAAGATGCTTAAAAGGCGAAAACGAAAACTGAATTACCATGGAAACACAAATACTGATTTTAGAATGATCAGTTATGTTAGAAATAATGAATAAAAAATGCACCATATCTTTTCTGTTTTATTCCGGAAGACAAAACGGGATTTTCTTTGTTAACGCCGTTATAATTGCTTCTTCTTCTTCTTCTTCTTCTTCTTCTTCTTCTTCTTCTTCTTCTTCTTCTTCTTCTTCTTCATGTAAATGGAGTGTGGGTCTGAATTGTTTATTCCTTTGGCGATATATATAACCTTTTTGTGTTAGTGCAAAAGAAAGTTCAAAATTATTTTTTATGTTGGGGTTGACCCAAGTATTCGCATGCCGATAGGTGTTTGGAAGTCCTGTTTTATATTGTCATAAACACAGTTATTTCCAGAAAATTGAACCTAAAATGCAGCAAAAGCAACCTCGATAATGGTCAAATTCTGCTCGGTTTCCATCTGAGAAAGATTTTAACTTGATGGCTTATGAAGGACAAAGAGTTAAGTCATTTTATATCGCAAACTACTAATTTTTAACACTTGATTGCAATTTTGATTTAATGGAAGGCATTTAATGACCAGAACACCGATAGATGGATGAAAAAGCCTAAAGGGAAAGATCCATAGAGCGATAAAATCCATCAATCTTTGCATGTTTTATCTTTTGCTGTTCTGAAATATTCATTAAACAGACGGACATCACAATTGATGACATTACTGATGACATTACTGATACATCATTTCTTGCACCGATCGAAGTCACACGATACACGATATATCCGTGCAGGTCTATTGAGAAAATTGTAGAACGGTCAGTGGCAAACACGGCGCTTTTTCAGAAACTTCCGCGAAGCGCATGCGCCCGGGAAGCTTTCTATCTGTTTTTGATATTTCTGGGTCTCTGAAGGTGTCATACCGGTGAAAATCAGCCCATTGAACACAATGCAATATAGGCTATATTTGGAGATCAGTCACAAGTTCCATAACATTCGTTCGCTTCAATACACTTTTATTCTGTGTATTAAGCACATTTGGCTAGCAAACGGTCCCATATCTGGAATAAAACACCGATTCAGTTTTTCAACATGTCGCGTCATTCATATTTTGAAATAAACGTCTGTCAAAACCACATCTCTACCTAACCTCTGTGCTCATACTCTCCAAAGAAATAAACCCTACGACCTGGAGGTACTTCCTGACTGGTCTGACACATGAAGCGCTTCAATTTTGAAGCGTCTATGATCGGTGTAGGTCGTAAGTTTCGCACATCGTAAAGAAAGTTTTCCTGGCGCCTAGCTATAGGCATAGATGTGCGAAACGTTTTGAAAAACAAAATAAAAATGGATCGTAGAGAACGTTTTCCCATTAAAAAACAAAACAAAAATTGGTCGTAGATAACGTTTTCCCGGCACGTTCTCACGACGTGAGAATATTACGTACCACCAACTTAATTCTCCGCTATTTTGACAGAAAATGTTGAACACATACAAATTAAGTAACCCTGGTGCATTTTTGACGCAGCTCTGCTGGAGGTGTCTTGTTTTAAAGCGGGTTCTAGGGTGCATTTATATTATTATTGCTACTTGATTATCCACATTTAACAGGACAGTGTAAATAAAGGCATCCCCTACCGGCAATATTCTATTTTTCAAGACGCTTGTTTCAGCCAAAGTTTTTTTGTTTTTTTTAACCTTTCAGATAATGTTCTAATTTAAACTAAATATTTTGTTTATCAGTAAAACTGACATTTTAGTGGTAAATAAAATACATTAACTTTTAAAATCGATTGAGTAATAAAATGTTCACGTGCGAAAAAATGCACAAGTCTACTGCTTCACAAATTAGAAACATACTTTTTTTAGAATTTGCCATGGCTTTATTATACTGCCAGAATTCAGGTTATATTATTTAAACATATCGAAGATAATATGAGGTTATTTTAGACAGTTCTGTATACATTACTAAATTCTATTGGGCGAGTACCCAGCAGACATAATCCATATTTGGACGAGGCGGCTTTCGGTGGCTTTCAATGTTGTTATATTCTTTATATTCATATATACATGATCATTGCCGTGATTATCATCAGTACTGCCAATAGTTCGGTCGCTTGTTCCATCCAAAACATATTCAGAAATAGCATTATTTTAATAATAGGTTCATAAATTATATATCAACTGAACTGGAATTTTAGTGGTAAGTAAAAATACCGAACTTTTGAAAATCGGTATTGAAATAGATATATTACAGCCAAAATGCTTTTTGGTGCGTAAACTCCTTGTTGCTAGGACAGTAGACACTTAGGAAATATCAATAATTTCAATAAGCGTCAGAAGTTTGATATAAAACCTTTAGGTTGTTCTTAATTTTGTCCAACACATCTAAACCATGTTTGAATACATAAACATCGTATTACCAGTATAATGGATTGCCGTGACGTCATCTACTACAAATCTTGCGTGTGTACTGCCTAAGATTTCACCACATGTTACCTTTATTTGTTTGTTTTTTTATAAATATTTGGTATGGAAAACTCGACGCCTTGGCGGGATTTTGTTATTAATTCATACGTTTTAATTCATGTGTGGTTCATATTGCTAGAAGCTGTAAATATAATTCAATAAACGATACTTTGATTGCAACACAACGCTTTATTACAGCGTTAAAGAGACTAGAGGCGATCTGTAAGAATAATGGGTGAATTGAATTGAATTGGGTTTTTAATGCGCACCAACACATGAAAGGTTGTATGGCGCCTAAAAGGAATGAACATGCCAGGCTTATCCTCCATGTACATCGAGATAAAATATGAAGAATGGGCCTAGAACCTTCTCACCTGCAGAACTGCAGAGTTGCTGCAAGTTCTATTGTACGCTGGAGCCACGTTTATTATTTTTCTGCCACTGCTGTAGTGATTTGAGCGTGATGGCACCTGAAACAATGCAGGGGTCATGATGAAGATCTTTAAAGAGCATGAACAAAAAATGATAAAATGAACATGAATTTGGGGTGTGGGTGTGTGGGTGTGTGGGTGTGTGTGTGGGGGGGGGGGGTGGGGGTGTGGGTGTGTGGGTGGGTGTGGGGGGGGGGGGGCGGGCTAGGGGCGGGCGGTAACTACACGGTGCGAATAATGGATGCCAATCGAAATACAAGTCGAAATACGAGTAAAACCATCGTTTCGGATGCATGTTCAATGTACATGTGCACTAACAAGGCACCATGAACTAATCGATTTAATTATTGTTAATTAAATAGTTTTTGTAAGGAAAACTCGACGACTCGGCTAGTATTAAGAGCATACATTATTTATATTCATTCATATTCTTTAAGGCAATAACTACACTTTCATTCAATGACATGTACAACTGCTAGTAATAAGTACTCCAGATGAATTTATATTGTTGAGTTAACAAAACAAATACGCTGAATTGAAGTGATTTACAGTCCTAACATGTTCATGAATAACTACGACCAGTTTGATGGGACGCAATAGCAAATCTCCACGCGTTCTTCACGTAGGTCAATATGGTAAATAAATAAATGTTCATCTATTTGACCTCATATCTAAATCTAGGGGTAACACTATGTTGATTGTACTTTGATGCTCAGAATACAAATAGTACTGTGGATGTTGTTCTGTATGTATGACAATGCGGGTAAATTAACAAATTATAACAGAGTATTTGTGTATTTGAACACTTTACCACAGATAATCCTGGATAATGCCATCATCATTACATCTAATTTGAGGAAGTAAAAAACAGTATTTGAGACATAATTTAAAAATATATAAAAATATTACCCTTTCCCCACCACAACGCTAGGAAGACGTCAGAGTTTGAAATAATAATATATTTTTGACGCCACCTATCCCCGGGCCCCACGGGTGACGTAGGAGGTATAAAAGGTATACAGTGTAGTCCCATCAGATTGACGTTTCATTTGAGACATAATTAAAAAAAAATCAAAAAAAATCACTCACTCAAATTATCAACCCTGCTGTCTACAACCCCTAGACAGACGTCGGAAATAGTAAAATCGTTTGATTTGTTGTTTTTCTTTCATCGACGAATGTAAATACCAAGTTATGTGCAAACATGAGGTGCTATTGAATTTGTAGTGTATTTGACCTTTTGACCCTCCTCATCCCTGAGGGCCTATGGGACCGCATATAGTCTCCTTCGCATAGAGCTACCTCGTGAGCTCTATGCAAAGGGGATTCTATGCGGGAAACAGGATTTTTACTATCCCGCAAACTTGAACGGCGAAGCTCTATGCGAACGGTAGGCATAACCAAACCGCATACAGCGCCAACAGTGGTAATGAGGGGTACACTACATCGGATGTGCAGTGTTTTTCCTTTCATTGTAAATTCATTGTCATGATGCTATTTGTATTCTCGCTGAACGTTTTAAAGTTTCCTAAATATTCAGTATATGACTTCATTCCAGGTATATTCAAATCGCTTTCGGTTGTATTTCTCTTTAACATCAGAGATATCGCTCTAAGACAAGAGACATCTCTCTAAGTTACAGAAATATCTTGTTTTTGAATAAATACTAATTCCGCTTTACACTGCGTTTATAGTAACTGAGACATAATAATTCTTGCACGTTTATAAATTTGAGAAGGGATACAACTCTGTATTTACAGAGTTAAGGTTCTTAGCCTACCGATGCTACAGCTATGTCACTACAAACATTCTGTCATCTTCTGTAAGTTTCAAGTGATTGTCTTTAACGGTTACTGATATGAGATGTAGTACCACGGGATGTACAAGCAAGTTCGGGTTGAAAATGGGAGCTCTCTGCGAAACGAATGTCGATACCCCACAAATCAGAAGTACATGCGTTTCGGATAGAGCTCCTTTTTCAACACATGAGCTCTATGCAAAACGTTCGTTTGCACTGAGCTCATAGAAGGTCTATGTGAAACACTATACGGTTGGTAGGTCTATGCGGCCTAACAGGGCCCATGTGCGGAGGCGAACATACTATTACTATTGCTGGCCATTATCACGTGAGGAAGTCATACACTATTGTGCATTCCAGGGTTTTCTAGACGTCGAATATGAATAGAGATTTTTTTTATTACTTTCTATATGTTTTCATACCTGATATGATTGGAGAGAATGAAAACAGACGCTCCTGGATATGTTTGCAATCTTGCCGTAGCCATCCGCTAAGCTTCGCAAAGCCAAAAAATAATTTTGACTCACGATGTTTACATGCAACTTTATTGACAGCCGAAAACCAAAATGGCGACGGCGGAACATTCCATTATTCTAGGGTAGGGTGACTTAAAAAAATCAGTTGACCAATAGTGGTGTAAATAACAAAATATAAACGAATTATACTATTTGACTTAATGTTAAAGGGAATGTAGCGCCACAGTCAAACAAGCTCTTTTATTGAGAGTTCTGAAAAACTTTCAAATGGTGAAAGAATTTTCAAAATCGGACGATAAGGTCGGAATCTACAGTTTTCTTTGAAATTCAGACTATTTTCAGACATGTACACTAATTAGGTTAAATAACTTGAATTCTATTTTTCAGAACTAACAAACATGCCCTATTCCTGAAAGACCATATAATTTCCTCTCAAAATATAGCAAATACATGCTAGAAAGCAACAAAGTCAGTTTCTCTGCCTACAAATACAATTAATTTACCCCACCCACTTAGCACTCAAAAAAAGGAAAACATGACATTTATAGAGACACGGCAGCATATACCTGTCCCTTATTTGAGATATAACACATCCATAATTGAATGACAAACACTCCAAATTGTCATAAAAATGCTATTTCTACATACCTTATCCGGCTTTTTTTTCCGTAATCTTATGTCGAATGGAGAGATGAAGGTATTGATCAAGTAAAGCTACCATTTACAACATAGCCACCAGTTACTAGTTTCTGTTTACAGACTCTATACCGGTCACAGTACAAAAACTTTATTTACACCAAAATTAACTATTATGTCATACTAAGTCAAAAACACCACATTTGTGGATTTCTTTTTTATTGTCTAGCCTGTACATGGCTTTTAATCTCTTAGATTTCTGTTTTATAAGAAATTCCCCATGGACATTCATTCGAAACTAAGGAGTCTCCCCTAAACAAAAAAGATATGACCATTTGAAGGTTGTACTAAAATGGATATGGGAGCTACCATTTTGAAAACTATGACGTCATAGTACCATATTACCATATATGGAATATTGAAAAATATCATTTAAAGCAAACCAAATCACTGCAAATGAATGCAAACTCCTTAACTGGGCATATAAAGCATTATTGACATTAGTTATAAATATTCTTCATGTAGTTACTTTAATTTTTTCCCATATAAATGAGTAATTTTTCATGTTTTTAATATTCCATATATGGTCATTTAGAACTGTGATGTCATAGCTCTAAAAATGGCGGCTTCCATATCCGTTTCAACAGAACCTTCAAACGATCATATCTTCTTTGTTTATCATCCGATTTTGATAATTCTTTCACCATTTTCCAAGTTTTTCAGAACTCTTAATAATAAAGATGTTTGGCTGTGTCGCTTTATTCCCTTTAATGATGTATACAACAAAATCTATCCGAGTCGTCGATTTTTCAGACTAACTTTTAATTAACTATTTTATTAACTATAATGCAATCATGCGTTTCACGGTGACTATGTGCACCTGCAACACCTTGTACAGACACCCATAAATCTTGCCCCCGTGTGGTTCCGGGGCCCCGTTTGGTTCCGGGGCAAAGAATAGGGCCACTGCAGATCCCGTTGGATGGGTAGGCAGAGGGATAGAACTCCCCCCAAATGCATGTTCATATTATCATTTTTTGTTCATGCTCATTAAAGGTCTTCATCATGACCCCTGCATTGTTTCAGGTGCCGTCTCGCTCAAATCACTAGAGCAGTGGCAGAAAAACAATAAACGTGGCTCCATCGTAAATGGAGTGTCTACAATAGAATTTGCAGCACCTCTGCAGTTCTGCAGGTGAGAAGGTTCTAGGCCCATTCTCCATATTTTATCTCGATGTAAATGGAGGATGAGCCTGGCATATTCATTCCTGTTAGGCGCCATATAACCCTTCACGTGTTGGTGCGCCTTCAAACCCCAATTCAGTTTAAAAAATCTTGCGAATTGTCTCCAGTCCCTTTAAAAACAACTAATTTGGATCGTTATTGAACTTCGCGAAATTACATGAACATTCCACATAATGCCGAATCACTAAAATGGGATTGCATATAATGTACTTCACAGAGAGAGCACAGCGCAGGTTATCTTGGGACCGCGTGTTGTTTCGTTGTTTGGCGGAAAAAAACACCAAGAATCGACTAACGCTTGCATCATTTTAAGGGGCGACAACTAGGGTTTGTTTAAATAGTCTGAAGTGGAGTTAC
This sequence comes from Cyrtodaria siliqua, assembly GCA_037043455.1. Lineage (NCBI taxonomy): Eukaryota > Metazoa > Mollusca > Bivalvia > Adapedonta > Hiatellidae > Cyrtodaria > Cyrtodaria siliqua. Next base: position 45,214 of record JAWPHD010012483.1, on the reverse strand, counting down.
TCCTCTTCGCGGCTTTGTGAACTTTCAGAATCTATGTCATATTTTTTCGACGTTGAAAGTTGGATCAAAGAAATTCATATTCGTCTTAGCGCCATATAACCTATATTGTGTTACGGTGCCGTAAACGCCAATTAAATACAATTATTCGGGGAACTCGTGTACGTACGTACGGCAATATGTACGTCGATGTAAATAAATAATTCACCGAATACTAATATCACATAGGCCTAAGTTTAACCGGTCATATTTTAAAGTTTCCTATCCCACCATCAACGGGCACATTTTACAACAAATGTACACAGTTCATACACCTTCTGATGACGAGGTATATACATATAACTTTCATATTTTGAGAATTCTTACTCTATATCACAATTCAAACGGCTTTAACCAGCCAGGCCAAACCCCAAAACTGGAGCCTCAAATTAAGAGTTACCAACTCATAATTCATTTTACAGATATTCAATCATCGTATTTTAAGAACCCGTGTATAAACCTATACATTTATTCGGCACATGTTCATTATTATATGACCTGAACACTTGGACAGAGTTTTAATAACGGGTTTGTAGAGTATTTTTTCCGTTATTTGGCGGGTTGGATTCTTTGATGATTTGTAAGCTTTCAAAGCTCAAAATCTCAAAATATATTACATTTTTTTAAATATAAAAATGACGTAATAAATGTCAGATGACATTAATTGAGTTTTTTTCTTTTCTAAATAAAATGTTCGTCTCTTTGTAGCTCTTTGATAGCTTGGATAGAAATACGTCATCGATATCGTCATCGTCATTCCAGACGCTTAATACTGTCATTTAAAAGTCTAAATTTTACTGTCGGAGAACGCTTCTCTATCAACATTTCCCTCGTTGTTTAGCCACACTCTATCCATATACTTGATGATTGCGTTTGTATTGATTTGGTTGACGTCAAACCTCTGGTGAAATGCCGTCTGCAGATTGGTAGTCTGCTGTTTTAAGGAACACACATTTACCATACTTATGTCTCGTGGTAAGAAACATGTATATAACGTTACGCTGAAGGCATATAGCTACGTAATCATGTCGTGAATTGAATGTTTTTTAACGGCTCATCAACACAGTATAGGTTATTTAGAGCCGCCCCAGAGAGAGGGGAAGGATACATAGGAATCCGGGAACCGTGCCCTACTCTTATTATCGACTATATTTCTATGGTTCTTTAACGTGCTCGGAGGATTGACAGATACACGGGACCGCCCGGATTACGTCTCTTGCCCAAGAACACATCGACGAAACTCAGTGGCACCACGGAGTATTGAACCCGGGGCCTCCGGTTACAAATCCGCCGCGCTACCGACTGCGCCACGCCAGCCCTTTAATAATCATTTCGTGAACAAGTTCGTATACTCCAAAAATAAATATGAGATATTCGAGTATTTCAATATTTTCTTTAACAAATGCATGAAATGAGAGATGTGCCTTGAGAAAAGGAATCCGTCAGTGTTCAATGATATATTATTGCACTGTATATCCAAATTCTGTGTTGCGCTTTCCTTGTCTCAAGCTTAAAGGGACACCGGGTAAACTTCCTATTTTGTCACACAATTATTTTGAAAACAAAATATTTCCATGCTGTTATAGTGATTTTTTTTTCTTCTAAATGCAGTACCTGTGTGTATGAGTGGGATTGATGAAACCGAAGACACACGCAAAGTTTAAAGTTCCCCGGCCATGTTTTATTTCATGAACATGTTTATGTTTTTTTAAATGGAAATCAATACACAACAACAGATATTTACAATTCTCACATTGCAATATCTGTGAAAAGCGAGTATAAGATTTTATTTGATGACGTAGAAAACTTTGAACAGGTTAATTAATCCACAGGTAAATGTATTTATCGATTATCTGGCAATATTTGTGCAGCTATACAATTCAGATGTAACTCATTTTCCTGTGCAGTCACGCAGTGGTAAAAGTAGTATCTACGTCATGCAAATAATACTTATTTTACGTACAACTTAGTAGCGGATTTAAATATATGCTTCTCTCCGGGACTATCAAGAAATGTTCATATGATGTTTAAGAGTTAAATTTGTTAATTGATACATTACTACAAAAAGGGTGGCCATTTATCTTTAAATTAAATTGAATATATAATGTTCACGATATTAGAGTGAGGTAAACCGTATCGCAGAACTTTAGTAGTGTTATTACTTACTGGTCCTTCAGGTCTCACACCTCTATTATCTCCCCTGAAATCTCGCGAACCTAGAGACTAAAGGAAAACAGAAAATAATTCTATTTTTTTCTCAATTTTAGGCAATTTTTAATTTGAAAAATAGGTTTTTCTTTGCTTTAGCATACATCTGCAGTGTGAAAGACAGATGATACAGAAAATCCCATGTTGAAATGAGGTTTCATTCAAATTTCAGAAGTGTTTGACCTACTCACCACATATTCAGCTGGCTAGTGCATGAATTGTGTATTTTCCATAGGGGTCACATAAACATGAGCGAGAAAAAAACCCAGCCTGGCTAACTTATGTATTTTATTGTTTTAAATTACTGGTCTTGGCTATACTGACGATATTAAACCAACAACAATGTCAGCTGGCCTGCTTTGAAGCTCAGATGTTGGAAAAGGCTGTACAGTAATCCTATGGGAAAATTAATTGAGGTGTGAGACCTTAAGGATCGTCAAGCCCAATAGTTGTGGCTTTAAAGTAAAATACGCTATGCCGATGCTAGGGGGCGTGAGAGGTGTTGCACGTTATATTACCTCTTCTCAAATAAACCGAGCCTGCCACTTTCTTGATTGTTTGTTGCTTCCAATGGATTCCTGTTTCAGTAAATGACGCATTCGCCGTTGCCCGTCAATGTCATGGCAAAGTGATACCCATGGCCGTACAAACAATGCGCCATACATATTGAAGACTATAATGTGCCTATCCGGCGGCGTTATTTTGGTACCAGCTAAATGTCCCATTACTCACACGTTAAACTGTCTATGGCCGCAGGAAATATGTATGTATGTGTTTAGGCTAGAGTGCTAGAACAACTGTACAGATGGCAAAATCGCAAAAAATCAAAGTCCATAAAAGTCGGTCTGAAGACAGGAAGCAAATCCAGTATTATACTTGCTCAATGAGGCTCGCCATTCTGACACATCTCAACTCTGTGATGTATGGGATCTAGATATATTCATCAATTTGTCGTTTTGTAAGAAAATCGACTCGTGGTTCCACATTTTCTGCCCCCAATGTTAAGCCGTTTTTATTGCTTAGCCATGATTAATCAATGTCTCTATCGTATCCGAAATAATAAACTCCTGAAGGACAATAAAGCTTTGGGTAAAATGTATACTGCGTGAACTATATGATGGAATGTATTGCTGCCATTTCTATTACTACTTCAATTCAGAAGAATATATCGAACCGCACGGCAATTGATCTTGGAAGTATAGATGCTGTGGCAATGTTATAACATCATCATTGATCAATGTCACTTTTCCGTATAAAAGATACAAAATATAGACATTGATCTACTTCTTGGGAGAAAGCAAAACTAATCCAACTATATATGGAGGACGCATTCCATCGGAACGAATTTTTAAAAAAACACAACCCCAGAACATTTTGTGCAGACGTCAATCCTGTACTGGTTAATGGCAAAGCGCCATTATATTGTACTTGACTGATAGCTAAAGATAGTATTTTGGACGTTTAAGTTAAAGGGTTTGTACTCCTGAATGTAAATGTTTTACATTGATTCTTCTATAACATTTAAACTACAAATAACGGCTACATAATTTATGCTAATGCTGATTTTAGGAAAGTGCGCGACGAAACAACAGGAATTTCAAAACGATCTCATAATGTGTGATGGCGACGTTGCGATTATAGTAGTGGTTGTGTGATGGTTGTGTGGTGTGGTGTGTGTGGTGTGGTTGTTGTGTGGTGGTGTGGTGGTTGTGGTGTGCTTGTGTGCTTGGTGATGGTTGCATTGCAGTGTATTTGTAGTTCGGTTTGATTGTGTATACAATGGTAGTACTTTTAGTGTTAATATTTTATAGTGGTTGTTTGGGTTTTGGTGGTTGTGTGATGATGATCATGTGCTTGTGTAGTGGATGGTGGTGGTTGTTTGGTGTGATGTTTGGTTGTGGTGGTTGTATGGTGGCAGTAGTGTCGGTTGTGGTGGTTACATTGTAGTGGTTGTATTGATTTTGTATTAGTGGTTGTGGTGGTTTTGTTTGTGTAGTGATATTGTGGTGGTTAGATTGGTTGTGTGGTGGTTGTGATGTGTGTGTGTGTGTGTGTGTGTGTGTGGTTTAGAAATGATTGTGTAGCGGTATTTGTGTTGGTGTTTGTTGTTGTGATGGTTGCGTTGCGGTAGTTGGTTGTTGATGTGTGTGTGTGGTTCTGATGGTTATGTGGTGGTAATTGTGTTAGTATTGTGTTATAGTGGTTGTATTGTATGTTTTGGTTTTGTTTCTTGGGTTTTATGGTAGTTGTGTGGTTGTGTTAGTCGGTTGTGTAGTTGTGGTTGTGTTGGTTGTACTATGTGCGAATGTGATGGTTGCGTGGTGGTGGTTGGTTGTGTTCGTTGTATAGGTTAAGTGTGTGGGTTGTGGTGGTGGTTGTGCCCCGTTGTTTTTTTGTAGGTAGTTGGTTATTGTGTTGGTTATGTGTGTTATTGTCGTGTGGGTTGTGGTGGTTTTGTATCATTGGTTTTGTGGTGGTTCTTGGTTGTGGTGAGGGTTATGTAGTGGCGATTTTGTTGATTTGGTTATTTGCGTTGCATGTGCTTGTGTGGTGACAGTTGTGGTGTCGTGTGGTAGCGGTTCAACATCACAGTTAAAATAAAGTGCATGTAGAATCACTACATGTACCATGCAATTTAAACACTATCAGAAAATAGTTTTAACTGCATCAGCTATAGAGTGACCGCCTTAGAGCGAGATGTTGGAGATTTTATTGTTGTTTAACGTGTCACTTTACAATTGCAGACAAATACACGCAATCTAGGTTGTTGTTTTTGCCCAGACCAATCGTCTAAAAGTGTTTTTTTTGACGCGGACCTACACAAATTGACCATTAAATAGGAGCTAATGCACCGCCATTTTGACCTAAAATTTAATTAAATGTCTATTAGTTAAAAGCGAATTAGACAAAGGCGTGTGATTTACGGTTTTAAAACGTGCAAACCGTATGTTTACTATGGTGTATTTTTTATCAGCAAACGGCACTTTATATTATCCCAGTGGAGCACCCGTAACAACTTTTAAACATATCAAAGCTTTTATTAAGCAGACGTCATGTAACCAAGCCTCTTTAGTGACCGAGAGGATGAGATTTGATGCGATTAGTATTGCAATTATATTATTTTAAAAGCCTTGGGTAATAGTAAATGCCCTTCCCAACCAACATAAACTATATACATAAACATTATCTGATACACAAACGTAACAACAATACGATGGTTAGCTAAATGGAGGTAAACATTTATATTCAAGAGAAAAACATATATACTCGGTAAAAAAACAGTTTTGGACCAGGGCATATAATGGCGCATAAAAAGAAAACGAGTTGACGGATTTTATTAATATACCTTATTATCTCAGTTGATAATTGACAATAGATCAACAATCAACAATAATTATCGTTAACAATGAAAGTTTGCAAAAAAATAATAATCTTTTTATTGGTTACTCGAATGTCTGCAACTGTTACTTTTTATGGACTTTGGAACATATTTTACAGACCCTTTGTGTTTTCGCGATATTTTTTAAAATCAAATCTTGTTTGAATTTAATGTTTCTGGTAACAAATTAACCGGGTAGGGTAGACATTGGTTACTAAAAAAAGATACTTAAATTATGTTCACTAGTTTTATTTTTACATGACCTTATATACCCTGGTCCAAAACTTTTTTTACCGAGTATATATTTAGTCACCAGGCAGGAGCCAGGCGAATACTTTTGATTATGTGCACTGGCAGAATTGGGAAAAGTTTTAGATTGTTCTATACTAGTTCGAGCAAATTACCTGATGCTAATAGCAATGTTTTTTTGATTTGGAATCTAATCGAAGATTTAAAACTATAAGTGGATTGTTGCGAAATGTGTTCTACTTTGCATATCGCGTGTTTACCAAAACTACGATTTCTCCGAGACGCATATCTATAGTACAGCGCACTATTCCAGTAATACTCTGTATATGTATGTCTCATTATCAGTGTTTTGATATCTCAACTTATGCCATGATAGCCTCCCCATGTACGTTGAATTTAACTATCAGACTGATTGTTTGGAATATATTCCTATCATTTCTTTTTCCCATAATCTCATAATATAAATACACGTAGTGTATTAAACGCATCTGGTCAGGTCTTTGGTCAGTATTTTATTTTGACATGTTTTCACTGTGGGAGAGGTGCATGCACGCCCAGTGTATAACAAGATGGACTAGAAATCAGGAGGCTTCGGGATCAACCTTGAGCTCGACATTTTCCCTTAGCCTTGTCAGTCAGATGGAGAGGCAATATAGTTCCAGTGTATCAGAGTCTATCCTCCGAGCGTGTTAAGGTTTAGCACACCCATTGCAACACAGGAAGTGTTGGCCTGGGGTATCGCATAATGGCGTCAATAAATAATTCTCATTTCTTTTTGTAAAAAAAGGCATTTTCACTAATTTAAAGTGCTATTTTTGGTTTATATCACATTGTTGATCTATTTGTTACATTTTTCAAGCATTGTCCTGTTAAAATTGTGAGTTTTTAATTTAGTTTGCTTATATGGAAATGGGTGTATGAAGACAATATTATGGCATCTCAGTGTTTATGTTTTTAAAGGGAGCATTCATTCATGAGACAAGTTCTTTCTTAGAAGATACATGACCCCCATTTTTCTGTGGATTTTTTTGGCAGCATATGTGTCATTTGTGATGAGAATGTAAGTTATTCATTTTAATTTGGGTCTAGATATGAATGACAACATGGCATTTCAATTTTAATACACACACAACTCAATGCAACAATCAATGGGCGTGTTACACCTAAAAGAACTTAGGAACGTATTCGTTAGTTAGAATAGGGCAGGTGTAATCTTCCCCTCTCGCTGGGGCGGATCAATCTATAAGGTGTCGATGAGCCTTCTAACGACAATCCACTTCTAAGGACACATTTCCCAACGCTACTTGGTCATAGAAAAAGCATGGGAAGCTTGAATATTTACAGCCAGTACGCTTCATGGCTGATAAACTCAGGTATATAAATTGAGGCCCGATCTTAGTTTTTTTTATTTGTATAGCATTGCTATATTGAGGGTAAGAATAGCTTAACAACACTTTGTAATTTACTTTAATGAAGAAATATATGTTCATAATTTAGCTTTTGAATACAAAACTTATCTGGTATGTCTTAATTGTTTTTAGACCAAAAATCAGAGCACAACAAAATAAATATACAACATTCTTTAATGTGTTATTATGTGTACTGGTCACAAATGCTTTATTGGGTGGGCCTCATAATCTGAATTTTTTTTGAATATCACACTTTGCTCATGAAATTGTATGGCTAACAGTGATTTACAGTTACCTATAGAAATTCTCTCTCCCCCCCCCCCCCCCCCCACCCACCCACCCACCCCCCACAAATACAATAGGCTCGAAATATGTCTATTTTCCAAGCAATAGTTATACAACGAAATACAGTTTTAAACATGTTAAGTGCAGTCGATTGATATTTCGTGCAACACTTTGATTTATTTTCTTAAAAGTAATTATTTTAACAGTAGAATTTATACATTCTGTAAATTGTTATGTTTAATGATTATTAGTTTTTCATTTTTGCTATTCAATTCGAACTCTCTTATCTCTTAATTCCCTCGGAAAGCATTTGATTGTATAGTTGTATTTGCGCCGAATATCTTTCAGATTTTAAAGAGAGTGTGTTTTCCTTATCATAATCAAAGCATACCATAATGACCATTCGTAATCGACAATTTGTCCCAAATTTCGGGATATCTTGCACGAACAACCTGTGCATCAAGTTGTGTCTTTATCGGTCTATGGCTATCTTTGACACATGTGACAATGTAACTTTTGTCATGATCAATATATTGCGCGTTGATTCAGTCTTGCAACGTCAACACTGTTCCTCTCGCGATATCCTCTGATAGCGGCTCTGTCTTCCAAATTGTCCCCTTATCATCGGACCATAACAACAGAGGTATGATACCCATCTTGTGTCGTTGCCACAGGGTTAGCCATTGTAAATTGGTTATCGGGTTTATATCGGTAATCACCTCAAATGTAGTACAAATAATCGTGAAACCTGTCAACCATAGCACGCTTAAAGACTAAACATTCCAACTCGTGGGCTGCCTAAATTGTTTAAGCTGGTTTCAAACTGTGTCTTGCGTATGCAACTACACAACTGATACCATCCTGCTCCTTGTATGTCTCAAAGTCCGGTACACGAAGCATCCGTATGTAGCTTGTTTGGTCGATTATAATTTCGCATATGCTAATACAGGTGGGTGCCTCAAATTATCGGTGTGTTTCAGACGCATTTTGATGAGCTTCTAGCCAAACAAACAATGTCGGTTTCTTCTTGTTTTTCTTATTCTTCAATGTTTTCTTCCCGGAGTGACCTATGAGAAGCGTGTTCAAAGGTCTGGCAAAAAACTCGTATATCATTTAATGAAGCGGCGATATTACGCCGTGAATCCAAGGAAAACACTAACAGCCTTTATAGACGTAGGAATAGTTTTTTTTTTCTGGATCTGTCTCGATTCCGCCTTCTGATACCACGTTAAATCAGGTCTTTACGAATTTGCACTTCCGTACCTTTAATTTTAATTACGATGCTGTAATAAATACTGATAAAGGTGATCCTATGGGAGCAACAACACAATTAAGAGAATAAAGCAGCAGACTTGAGTCTGTTCATGAGAAGTAACGAAAGAAGCAACACCTCTCACGCCCCCTAGCACCGGCTTAAGCGGTATTCTACTTCAAAGCCACCTATATGTAAGGTTGATAACCTTTATTCGAGCCAAATGATTATCAAAGGTTGAGGAAAATATAATGATGTATTCCAGATAGATTAAACAATCACGGATATTGAAATCACTCATAATTCTTTCCATCACACGTTGGAATATCACGGGCGCATTGCATAGACCAAACGGCATAAGATTGAAGTCATAACAGTTAATAGTGGCTACAATTGTTCGTATTGTTTGTCAATTTAACCTGTCCCCAATACTCACTGCGCATATCGAGTTTTGAGAAGTATTTAGCCTTGATGGTCAAACTACACCAATTCATTTTCCTTAGACGTACATTATAGCTCTAAGCTCTGTACTGAGTTCCCTTATATTAGAAGCTATATTTTTGCTTACTTGTTTTGAAAGACCTATCTTAGTTTTATCAAAAAAACTACACACAAACGATACATTGAGTATGTTTTGAAAAAGCTGTTTGGGTCGGATGGTGCTGACCCACCTACTTGCATATAGAAACATGAGGTAAATGTAAAATATACTTTTTTTTTTTGATTTTGCAACAAATTATGAATGTATAATTTAAGTTGAATTTTAATATTTTAGCAAGATTTTTTGGTTTGTTTACCTTGTCAACCAATAAAAAATAAGAGATTCTGTGTAATAGCTCGAATTTACCCTGGAACGTTTTCTCTGCCCGCTGATTGGTTGGTAATTGGTTTAGTGTGATCTGATGAAAAGGTATATCGTATCTTCGACTCTCGGAATTGCATGCATGTCTTTCATTGTCCAGTGGATGAGGTTTCGATAATCACACGAAATCGTATTATACCGTCTCTTTTTACGCATTGACGTCTCACTAGTGAATTAATCAACACTATATAATATAAATAGAAACCGTCACTTGTGGACCACTGCAAACATACTGTAGAATGTCCATTGGCCTTTAAATCTCCCCACAATCTGCAAACCTTCCTCTGAAGCTCAGAATATCCACAAAAATCAAAAGTTGACCAGATTTTTTTTTTTTAAATTCCAGTCTTTTTCAGCACCCCTCAAAACTAGCTCCATTTCACTAATAATTCAACTGTATTCCTACCCATTTTCAAATTGTCATATCTTATCAGAAATAAGAGAAAGGTTGCAAATTTCCAAGTTGAGAGCAAACCGATTAACACAGCCCTAGTTTTTACGGTGTAGGAATCTTCTACCGTCATGGCCAAGGGAGGTAATTCTGTAGTGAGACCTTGAATTGAATTGAATTGGGTTTTAAGGCGCACCAACACATGAAAAGGTTATATGGCGCCTAACAGGCATGAACATGTCAGGCTCATCTTCCATGTACATCGGGATAAAATATGGAAACCTTCTCACCCTGAACTGCAGAGTTGCTGCAAATTCTATCGTAGAAACTCCATTTACGATGGAGCCACGTTTATTGTTTTTCTGCCACTGCTCTTTTGAAATAGACTGACTTTGTCGTATGGCATCGGCATTAATCACGCTGGTGGTATACGCCGACGAGCCTCTTTGACTGTTTGTTCGAGGTCACATGTTCCTAAATCGGTGAACCTTTTGGAAAATATCGATGTCCAATTAGATCGAAATTTCAGAGTTTGTAATTTCTGATCAGGGTCAGTGGCAAAGTGGGCCACTGGGTGTTTAAACCGGTTCTAGGGTGCATCAAACCTCACACTTACCCTACTGTCATCCCATTAAAACAGGACAGTGTAAATAAAGAAATCTCCGCCATGATCTAATCTCTAACCAACAAGGCAGCATCAATAGGCAATATAAGTAAAACACAATGCTCGTGTAAATATAATACAAAAAAAACAATAGCCTAGAAAGCCACCATGAAGGTACTCAATGAATTGGCAGAAGCCAGAGCAGTAAGAGAATAAACCATTAAGGGCACGACAAGAAAGATCATAGACAAACATCAAACGCCACCGTCCCAATGGGCTTTAGGTAGGCGTCATCATAGGGTCCGCAGTCTGTCCGGTCATCGTACAATTAAAGAGGGAATCATAGTGGCGAACTGTAAAAGGGTCCACCACCAAGGATGCAGTACGTTGCAAAATGATAGGGTCATAACCTCTTTTGATAAACTTTTTAACAAGTTTAACAAAGATAGTATATAAATTTACCTTATCAATTGTCAACAAAATTACAGTCATGACTGTGCAACCTTTAAAACGCGATTTTAAAACAAATAAATACACCGTATATACATTATTAAAGTCTGAAAAATAGATATAACGAACATAATGTAAATATAAGTATTGAATTTGATATTTCTATTTTCTACGGGGTATGAACAACATTAGCTTATTTAGCGTTAGCGAGAAGGGTTTCACGCACTTTAAACAAGCCTTATGTTGTTCAACCCCCGTAGAAAGATCTACTTATTGAATTTAATCACATTCACGCTTATGAACGACGTCAGAGGCACCAAATTGCATAGAATGATAATTCCATGATGTCACAGGTATTACATTGGAATGGACCGACATTCCTTCGCTGTTCCAGACAACGATAACAAAGTGTGTACGTCTGCCATAAAATCTCTTAATATATTTGATCTGGCTTCGTTGAGGGGTCTCAAACAAACAGCAGTTTCCGCCCGAGTATCGTGAAATTTACTAATGCATTTGAACCAATATTTATTGCTTTTTGTATTCAAACAATAATAACCCGTCTACCTTACTAAATGCAACACGTCCCCGGAGAATCATTCTATAATTGATAACGCAGTAACAACATAACCAGAGCCTTACCAATTAGAGATATAATACGGATATCGATTGGCTGAATATTTAACAAACAACACGTTGTGAGATATTTCACGTGCGTAGGCGATTACTTTTATGAGAACTTTAATTCGCAGAATATAGGTTGTACGGATTCTCTATCCATCGGCATATTGTGTCGATGTGGGACCGATATTGATCACAGCATTGAATGGATTGATAAAACAGATGTGTAAGACTGTGCGAGTTAATGGGAATCTGTGACGTGTTCTATAATTAGTAATGGAACCGGTTATTTGAGGGTCTACATCGTTACATATAATGTTAGTGATGTATTGATTGCAGAATTGTGCGTTATGGGATTCATACGCTATATTTAACGCAGTCGATGCATGTAGTACGTGTTTATGTTTATTGATGCGCTCTTTAGTGTGTGTGTTTTTATGCCAGTGGTTATATATAGATGGAACAGATGGTATGTACAAAAATAGATATACAAATGATAAAAACAACATGAACAATTGTGACATGGGTTGACATCATGTCAGAAACTTGTGCGGTTTGTTACACACATTTGGCGAATGGATTGTTTATTAAGTTTATAATAAAAACAGTGCAATAGACAGAACATGTTTAATAAATATAATGGCACAGTCGATTAGTAACAGTGTATGGCATCCAAGGATATAATGGTGTACATTATCAGATTTAACACACGTTGACATGTATATAACAAGGTATAAACATGATCATTTAAGATTTTAATTAGTGTTCTTCTCTTCGCAGTTGGAGAGTTTATAGGTATTACAAATATAATTATCATTACGTGGTTCCGCCTTAATTCCGTTAAGGGATGGGAAAAATTGTATAAGCAGGATTTTATAACTGATATTTCGACAATAAAACACGTTTAACAACATATATTAATGAAAAAAATGTAAAATTACCTATTAAATATTTTAATTTGACAATATGCAAACTTTTGAAGCCAAAATTAAGGTTTTATTTCATACCCCAGCAAACCCGTTTTCGCTCTTTGGTGAAGGGGTTGGATGGGGATATGAAAGTTAATACTCGGACCACGTAATGATGATTGCAAAACACAGCCACGGCAGTCAAAACATATGAGGCGCTATAAACTGTAACTACAAATCAGTTATAATTGTTATAGAGAGCAATGTTTTCTGCACACGTCATAAATTAACACACATGGCAAAAGATTTTTTTTATACTACATATGGTTAAAAAAACAAAAGGCGTCTGAAATTAAAATTGTCATTAAAGAGGGACGGTCAATGAAAATCAGTTTTTACTTCATATACATTTAAGATATTGCGCTAAATTTGCATATTGTATATACAAAGTCAAAGTGAATAGCAAACTTTGTCTCTTAAAATAAGTGATCTCTTAATACAGTTGAATTTTAGTTTAAAACGATACCCTTGTGATCTGAAACGTGTTCGTTTAAGCAGAAGGTCTCTTAATTGGGAGGGGCTGGCGTGGCGCAGTCGGTAGCGCGGCGGATTTGTAACCGGAGGCCCCGGGTTCAATCCTCCGTGGTGCCACTGAGTTCCGTCGGTGTGTTCTTGGGCAAGACACTTTACCTTAGCCTTGTCCGTCGGATGGGGACGTAAACCGGGCGGTCCCGTGTATCGGTCTATCTTCCGAGCACGTTAAAGAACCATAGGAATCTATTCGATAATAAGAGTAGGGCAGGTTCCCGGATTCCTATGTATCCTTCCCCTCTCTCTGGGGCGGCTCTAAATAACCTATACTGGGTTGATGAGCCGTCAAACAACATTCAATTCAATTCAATTCTTAATTGTGATGTTCTTTTGAGCAGGTTTGACCTTATAGATTGCCACTTAGGTTATTACTAGAAGGTCTCTTAATAGAGATGATCTTTTGAGCAGGTTTGACCTTATAGATTTCCACAATAGATTATTACTAGAAGGTCTCTTAATAGAGATGGTCTTTTGAGCAGGTTTGACCTTATATATTTCCACATTAGGTTATTACTAGAAGGTCTCTTAATAAGGGTGTTCGCTTGGGCAGGTTTGACCTTATAGATTTCTACATTAGGTCATTGCTAGCAGGCACATATCATACAATATAATGGACGTATTCGATATTTAAGCTTCATTAACCAAATTCATTAACCAAATATGCTGATTCCAGTTGATAAGGTGGTGAAAAATCGTTCCTCAACTGGGACTCGAACCCCGGGTCTCTGGTTTACCGTATCAGTGGTCTACCTACTAAGCTACCGAGGACAAACTGTTAGAAATATATTTTCACCATATACTTTACCCGGTTACATAATGGTGGCAGCGGTGGGAGTGATACCCGATTACACCGTGTTTTGAAGTAAACAAGCATTTGCGCCGAAGTCCCATACAATGATTGGTTACATTTATCAAGCTATTGTTTTGTAACGAACAGATTAATCTGTCTGAAGTATCCATTGAAATCGATTGGACTTTCTCTGCCAAAGACACGTAAACGATCAACTATATATATCCTGACACATTCCTTAAGATAATTACAAGAGATTGTAATTTATTGCTGGTGCCACATATTAGGTCTGTGCTGTTGCACATTCTCACTGCTTGTCCACGTTTCCGACCTGTTATATTTATAATCGATTTTCGTGATGGCTGATTTCTGTTCAATTCTTAGGACTTGTTCTGGAGTAATGTTTGATGACTGATTTGTTTGTTTCTATAGACTTGCTTTAGAGCGTAATGACACACAAGTCATAGTTAGCATACATACTAAAAGTAAATGAAATACTGCCATTCATTACGTGGTCCGAGTAATAACTTTTATACCACATCCAACCCCTTCTCCAAGAAGCGAAAACGGGGTTGGCTTGGGTATGAAATAGAACCTTAATTTCGGCTTAAAAAGTTTGCATATTGTAAAATTAAAACATTTAATAGGTAATTTTACATTTTTTTTCATTAAAATATGTTGTTAAACGTGTTTTATTGTCGAAATATCAGTTATAAAATCCTGCTTATACAATTTTTCCCATCGCATAACGGAATTAAGGCTGAACCACGTAACATTTTAAACATTTTATCACGTTTTTTCAGTAAGACATGTTTTTAAACGTGTTTTATTGTCGAAATATTCATTATAAAAGCCTGCTAATATTAGCTTTCCCATCACTTAATAGAATTAAGGCGGGACCGCGTAATGACTTATAATGTCATTTTGTTGATTAAATTAGAATAGAATGGGAACGTATTTTTTATTATCAAAATAACAATAGTCATAAAGAGATTTTCTTTTTTGAATGACTGACACTATAAAAATAGTATTTAACCAACATTTAAAAAAAATCCTCTTCAGATGTGGCAATGGTAGCAAAGTGAACGGTAGCAAGCATATATCACTACCGTTCATGAACAGTCTCAATCAAACCGAGACTACACTATTTCGTATTTATTGAGTTCGGCCGTTTCCAAAGGTCCACTCTCATACTCTTTTATATATAATTATAAACTAATCTTTACCTTTGCTTATCTATGGTCCGAGGGCTGGCGTGGCGCAGTCGGTAGCGCGGCGGATTTGTAACCGGAGGCCGCGGGTTCAATCCTCCGTGATGCTACTGAGTTTCGTCGGTGTGTAGCTGTCCGTCGGATGGGGACGTAAACCGGGCGGTCCCGTGTATCGGTCTATCCTCCGAGCACGTTAAAGAACCATAGGAATCTATTCGATAATAAGAGTAGGGCACTATGTATCCTACGATTCCTATGTATCCTTCCCCTCTCTCTGAGGCGGCTCTATACTGTGTTGATGAGCCGTTAAACAGCATTCAATTCAATTGTCTATGGTCCATATAATTATATATATTTTATAAATGGTAAAATTGTAAATGCAAGACTAGAAGACAATTCAGTTTTAACTACATTTAATGTATGCAAGTTGACTAAATTCGTGTAAGTGTGTTTCTTTTTTAAAGTTTAAATACTTTCATAAAATAGCAACATTAAGACCTCCCCGATACTAACATTGCTACGGAGTGCTGAAATTAGCTTTGTTTCTACCATTAGTGACATCTTTAAAGCTCTATTTTCGTTTGGTTTTAGGTTTTAAAGAATCAATAGACACGATTATGACCTTAATTTAAGGCATTAGCACATCCTTTAAAACAAACGTGATTGTACAGCGGAACGTGATAAAGCGATGCATGTTTGAACTGTTGATTATTGCTGTCATATTTAATCGAATACGTACTGTATCACGTAATGTGAATCTATGACAGTCCGCTGAGGTATGTCGTAATACTGATATCATCCTGGCGCCATGTGTTCTTATACATGCAGGTTGTATAGAAAAAAACAATTGTTTGAAATTTCAAAAGCTAATCCATCGTATGTAATATCAAGAAAAGTGCATGGATCCACGGCGTTTAATAAACTGAAAGATGCGGAGATAATGTCTGCATAGATTTTGGGCAAAAAAACAACAAGTGGAATAACAGTGACTGTGTTATCTGTAACTCTATCTAGTTAATATAATATAATAAAAACTAAAAGGAACCAAACTTAAACGAGGCACAATTCGGTTTCCAAAACGAAACTGTGTTCAGGATCGGTTAGAAGAGACTCAGTTCCAGAGACAATATATACAGGGTTCAAACAATACTCAACATTTGTTCATAGTTCAAAGGGGTACGAGAAACATCTATCAACGACTGCACAGGCGCATTGAAATGTGATCGTATCTGAAAAGACAATTAACTCATGGTTCGCAGGCGCTTGAAAGTGTGACCACATATCAAAGACAAGTTCCACATGGTTCGCAGGCGCATAAAATTTTGTCGTCGGGGTTCGTCTTCCTCAATGTCGTCACTAGCGAGCAGGTATTTATACTTTTACGTTTTTATAACCATTCATTTGATTTTAAGGACACTTTATTAGGTGTCAGAGCGGTGAAAATCAGCCCATTGAACACATTGCAATATAATCTATATTTAAAAGTTCCACAACATTCGTTCGCTTAAATACACATTTATTCTGTGAAACAAAAGGTCCCATATCTGGAATAAAACACCGATTCAATTTTTCAACATTTCACGTCATTTATTCACACGATGCGTATTTTGAAATAAACATCTGTCAAAACCACATCTCTACCTAACCTCTGTGGTCATACTCTCTAAAGAAATAAACCTGACAAACACAGTAAAATACTTACTGTTGATGACAACAGACATAATACTTTAACATCACGTTGGATTTAACAGTGAAATAAAACCTAATCTTGGGAAAAACACATGCAAACTAGAAATTCTGGATTTTTTCAAGGAACTGTTTTAGCACCCTACGGCCCGGAAGTACTTCCTGACTGGTCTGACACCATTAGCACATTTATTTATAAAATAACACAAAGATGTCATTTAGACGAGCGGATTCATCGAACAACCCTTTCGGGGTAAATGTTTCCTGATCGTTTTCGTTGCTTTAAAGCGTGCATTCAATGTGATGACTAGATCGCTTCTCAACCTAGGCTGACGTTTACCTTAAACATCGCAAGACCTTATGACAGATTTATGTATTTTGAAAAGAGATGCGTCGTAAATTATAACTGTACCAGAATTGAAGATGCAATATGATAAATTATGAATTATAAATTATGATTTATGAATTATAAATTATATAAATTATGAATTTTAAATTATATAAATTATGATTTAAATTATGAATTGTGAATTATAAATTATATAAATTATGAATGGGGTACCATTTACTTTGGTATATGGTTACCTTGACCTTGGTATATGGTTATCTTAAAAATTACCTTAATAGTGGTGTGCCCATATGTATTTAACAATGTCCTTTTGAAGAAAAATATTCAAATTATAATGTCACTTTAAACATATTGGGGTATGTAATAGACTCAGATCACATTAGTGTTATGACTAAATAGTCCAAATTTACTTCTTTTTTTTTTACTTCTTCAAGTACAAAGTCTGATGTGAAATTTAATCACAATTGAATCAATACCACCTTGTGAATTTTAAAATTGTAACAGACTATAATTTTATTATATAATTGTAATTTATTTGTTTGCAAATATTTGAAATATATACCTAACGTGCACACCGATACCACGGAAATAAGTACTCTCCAAATAATAAATATTTTATTACCACAATTAAATCCTTTGCAAAGTTCGAAGTGAAATTCTCATAAAAAATGTCATTGTTTAGTGCTTCAAGTATTTTGTGAAAGAGCCGGTGTTAACTCAAAGAGACATTTTCTTTGACAGAGGTAATTATTTATTAACTGTGGGGCCATCAAACATTAACTATCCCGGTAATTTGTAACCCCAGGATTTACGCAGGGAAAAGTATTAAACATAGGCGTCAAGACCTACTTGTTTGTTAGACAATACAACTTGGCAGGGATATCTTTATGTACACTGTCCAGTTTTATTGGGATGGCAATAGGGTAAGAGTGAGGTTTTGTGCGCCCAAGAACCTGGTTTAAACCCAAGGGGCCTTTTCCCCACTGACCGTTCCAAGGCGGTAGCCACTCGTTTGTGTTTGTGATGTCACGTGCCTTGCTTATTAACATTGTATTTCGTGTTTTTTGGTTGGATGTGTTCTGTGAAGTTACATTTACATTTGTTTAGTGTTGCTTGGTAAAAAAACGCGTTTTTATAACAAATTTAAATCTAAAACTTGCCCTCAATGGTTTATTCTCTTGTTGCGCTGACTTCTGCCAAGTCATTGAGTATCTTCTTTGTGGCTTTCTGTGCTATTTTGTTTTTGTATTCAATATACACCAGCATCCTTGTGTTTTACTTATATTGCCCATTAATGCTGCCTTGTTGGCTAGAGAATAGTTCACGGCGGGGATTTCTTTGTTTACGTCTTATGTCCCGTTATTTTGGGTTGACAGTAGGGTAAGTGTGGGGTTTGGTGCACCCTAGAGCCTGGTTTAAACCGCCAGCGGCCTGTTTTGCCACTTACCGTTCCAAGGCGGTAGCCCTATTGTCAACCCTTTTGTGTTTGTGATGTCTTATTTGGCCTTTTATTCATTTTTAAATGTGTTCTTTGTTTCTGTTGTGTTTGTGGTTAGCTGTCATCCTTGAATGCTGCTTTTCCTGTTCGATTTTTATATCTATATTTAAGATACCCTTTGTTATGACATAAAATGGAAGTATGCCAGGTTTCAGCGATGTGTGTTACATATTAAACATATTAGCGCCTGAAAGTATACGAACTTGTTGGTAACAAATGTAAACGTCTTTTTTATTTTTTCTCATAATAAAAAGAAACACCGCTGTAAAAGCAACGTGTAACCAATGATGCAAATAAAAACGACAACTGTAAAATACATATGTAAAAACGGTCTATTAAATCATTTTAGAATTATTTTATTTTTAGAATGTCATGATTCTTGGTTTCAAGAAACTCATTACTCAATGAGTGATACGGTCTTAATCTGTTTCTCACAGCAAATAAAAGGCTCATTCAGTTCTGAGAACATACTGAGTTGCATCATAATACGTGACGTGATGTCATAATAGCATGACGTGATGTCATAAAAGCATGACGTGATGTCATAATACCAGGGTGTGATGTCTTAATACCAGAAAGTGATGTCTTGATAGAAGCAACCAATGAAAATATGAATGAAGCATTCTGATTGGTTCAGTGATAAAAATTGGACCAATGAAACCAGTCAATTTAAAGCTCATTACATTCTCAGAACACACTGAGGAAACCAAGAAACCCAAAATTCTAATAATAAAATAACTAAAATGATGTAATAGACTGTTACAACTAGATATAAAAGTCGGACTGGAAATGTAGCATTCACATGCCCCTGTCATCTAAAAACGCATTCAATACAATACTAAAACGTAAGTTAGCATTCAAGGACGAGAGTCAACCACAAACACACAACGAAACAAAGAGCAACTATACTGAACCAAACAGCTAACGCACCAGTAGACAATACCTTTCATGTATAAACTTATTATATGCCGGAGACGGGTCATTTGAAAGATTTTTTTTTAATTTACTGTCGTTATTCATAAGATATTTGTCTCGTTTAGAATGAAATTTGTTTTGATTTATTGATTGTTATTATTGAGATATTAAAGATATTGTCTACTGGTGCGTTAGCTGTTTCGTTTAGTATATGTATAAGGATGAAAAAAAGGCAAGATAAGACATCACAAACACAAAATAGTTGAAAATAGTGTTACTGCCTTGGAACGGTCAGTGGCAAAAAAAGGCCGCTTGGGGTTTAAACCTGTTTCTAGGGAGCACATAGCCTCACTCTTACCCTATTGTCGTCCCCAAAAAACGGAACAATGTAAAAAAAGCTATCCCCGCCAGGTTATCAAGGCAGCATTAATAGGTAATATAAGTAATTCACGTAAGTGATCATGTATATATATATAATATAAAAAACAAAAGCCTAGAAAGCCACCAAGTAAGTACACAGTGACTTGGCAAATACATTAATTTTAACATTGTCAAATACATTAATTGTAACATGGTCATATACATTAATTGTAACGTGGTCAAGTACATTAATTGTAACATTGTCAAATACATTAATTGTAACGTGGTCAAGTACATTAATTGTAACATTGTCAAATACATTAATTGTAACATGTCAAATACATTAATTGTAACGTGGTCAAGTACATTCATTGTAACATGGTCAAATATATTAATTGTAACATGGTCAAATACATTAATTGTAACGTGGTCAAGTACATTAATTGTAACGTGGTCAATTACATTAATTGTAACATGGTCAAATATATTAATTGTAACATGGTCAAATACATTAATTGTAACATTGATTGTAACATGGTCAAATACATTAATTGTAACATGGTCAGATACATTAATTGTAACATTGTCAAATACATTAATTGTAACATTGATTGTAACATGGTCAAATACATTAATTGTAACATGATAACATGGTCAAATACATTAATTGTAACATGGTCAAATACATTAATTGTAACATGATAACATGGTCAAATACATTAATTGTAACATGGTCAAATACATGATAACTTGGTCAAATACATTAATTGTAACGTGGTCAAGTACATTAATTGTAACGTGGTCAAATACATTAATTGTAACATGGTCAAATATATTAATTGTAACATGGTCAAATACATTAATTGTAACATTGATTGTAACATGGTCAAATACATTAATTGTAACATGGTCAGATACATTAATTGTAACATTGTCAAATACATTAATTGTAACATTGATTGTAACATGGTCAAATACATTAAGTGTAACATGATAACATGGTCAAATACATTAATTGTAACATGGTCAAATACATTAATTGTAACATGATAACATGGTCAAATACATTAATTGTAACATGGTCAAATACATTAATTGTAACATGATAACTTGGTCAAATACATTAATTGTAACATGGTCAAATACATTAATTGTAACGTGGTCAAGTACATTAATTGTAACGTGGTCAAATACATTAATTGTAACTTGGTCAAGTACATTAATTGTAACTTGGTCAAGTACATTAATTGTAACATGGTCAAATACATTAATTGTAACGTGGTCAAGTACATTAATTATAACATGGTCAAGTACATTAATTGTAACGTGGTCAAGTACATTAATTGTAACATGGTCAAATACATTAATTGTAACATGGTCAAATACATTAATTGTAACATTGATTGTAACATGGTCAAATACATTAATTGTAACATTGTCAAATACATTAATTGTAACATTGATTGTAACATGGTCAAATACATTAATTGTAACATGGTAACATGGTCAAATACATTAATTGTAACATGGTCAAATAAGTTAATTGTCAAATGGTCAAATAGAAGCACAGTATGCAAACATAAAACGGTTAAAAACGGGAATATCGCCTTGTAACGATCTGTGGCAAAAAAGTGCGCTGAGGGTTGTGGTGTAGGGTGCGGGTAGGGCTGGGGGTTGTGGTGTAGGGTGCGGGTAGGGCTGGGGGTTGTGGTGTAGGGTGCGGGTAGGGCTGGGGGTTGTGGTGTAGGGTGCAGGTAGGGCTGGGGGTTGTGGTGTAGGGTGCGGGTAGGGCTGAGGGTTGTGGTGTAGGGTGCGGGTAGGGCTGAGGGTTGTGGTGTAGGGTGCGGGTAGGGCTGGGGGTTGTGGTGTAGGGTGCGGGTAGGGCTGAGGGTTGTGGTGTAGGGTGCGGGTAGGGCTGGGGGTTGTGGTGTAGGGTGCGGGTAGGGCTGGGGGTTGTGGTGTAGGGTGCGGGTAGGGCTGGGGGTTGTGGTGTAGGGTGCGGGTAGGGCTGAGGGTTGTGGTGTAGGGTGCGGGTAGGGCTGGGGGTTGTGGTGTAGGGTGCGGGTAGGGCTGGGGGTTGTGGTGTAGGGTGCGGGTAGGGCTGAGGGTTGTGGTGTAGGGTGCGGGTAGGGCTGGGGGTTGTGGTGTAGGGTGCGGGTAGGGCTGAGGGTTGTGGTGTAGGGTGCGGGTAGGGCTGGGGGTTGTTGTGTAGGGTGCGGGTAGGGCTGGGGGTTGTGGTGTAGGGTGCGGGTAGGGCTGGGGGTAAAAAAGGTTATTAAGTGCACTAACCTCACTCTGATTAAATTGTTAAATATTTTTCATTTTCATTTACATACCGTAACCGTAATACGTGTGTGCATTTAAAGTAACACTATTCCTTTAATTTAACAATATATCTGCCGAAAATGAATATCTTATAGAGATAGCAATAAATAAGAAATAAAAAAAAGAGAAATACTGCTTCTAAAGTTCAATTAGGATTATATTATAGTCCTATTCTATAGTTTAGCGGTGGTCTATTTCGCCTAGTTCCCTCTATGATGCGTTTAACGGTGGTCTATTTCGCCTAGTTCCCTCCATGGTGCGTTTAGCGGTGGTCTATCTCGCATATTCCCTCTAGTGTGTGTTTAGCGGTGGTCTATTTCGCCTAGTTCCCTCTATGATGCGTTTAGCGGTGGTCTGTTTTTGGCTAGTTCCCTCTATGGGACGTTTAGCGGTGGTCTATTTCGCCTAGAGTTCCCTCTGTGGTGCATTTAGAGATGATCTATTTCGCCTAATTCCCTCTATTGTGCGTTTAGATATGATCTATTTCGCTAGTTCCCCCTATGTTGCGTTTAGCGGTTGTTTACCTCGCCTAGTTCCCTCAATGTTGCGTTTGCGTGTTTACGACTTTGCTGTCTTCAGTTGTGTATATAAAACGGTTTGTGCTTCATTATCGCGGGTCGATGGATCACTCCAGCTTCTTCTATCATTTAAACTGACAGCTAGGCAATCATGATTTTAGATGTCTAACCTAAGAGAGGCCATATTTCAAGTAATGACGTGTATTTTATATTTTCTCCGCTAGCAGAGAACATAGATTTCCGCTAGCTCTCTCTCTCTCTCTCTCTCTCTCTCTCTCTCTCTCTCTCTGTTCATTGAACTTCAGTAGCTTTCTTTTCATAACAGATGCCATTACCATACCGGTGTGTTGATATATAACTCAATAAACAACCTACCTCCTAATTACATATCACATCTTTTGACATTCTCATGTAATAATAGGTATAATTTGCGATCAGCTACACGAAATGATCTTGTTACACAAAAAACGCAAACTAAATAAATGAAAGACACATTTAGCGACTTTGGTCGACACATTTGGAACAATATACCGGTCGACTTACATTCTCTTCCTACTATTCAGTCATTTAAATATAATTATAAAAATGTTTGTTGAAAAATGCACATTAATATAAATGATACTAAAGTCGATATTATTTTTTTTGTTTGGATATATATGTACATTATGTAAGATTATTAAAGTCAATATTAATTTTTTTTGCTTGGATATATATGTACATTATGTAAGATTATTACGATTGCTTCTATATTCAAACAATTGAGTGTTTGTCGAAGATTGAATGTTAACTTTTATTGTTAGTGTATTAGTTAAAAATCACTATAAAGAATTTATTATTATTATTACTCTCTCTCTCTCTCTCTCTCTCTCTCTCACATGTGTTATTCGATTATCTCCCTTTACATATTTTGGTATAGGACGTCCACTAAAATAGTAATAGTTAAATAGTATACTCTCACAAAAAGAGGGACGCAGAATACAAAATAATCCGGGACTGGCTCCACGCTTACATTTGGAATTGCAGTCACTAGATAGTTTTCGAAATTATCAATGTTTACCTTTCTAAATATCCCGTCTTCGTCGGAACTCTCATTCCGTATTGCATATCCCTCTATTTAAGGAGTTGTATTTAGTGTTTAGTCACGTGTAGCTGCGAAAATTGTAGCTCTTAGGGTGTGTACGATGCGATCCCGCATAGAATTTAGTTGGTATCAGGTTCGACCCCATCAAGAGAGATTTATGAAGACATCAAGCAAAGCCTGCGTGAACAACCACCGTATTTCAATATACTAAACCTTAAACCCACGCGTGCATGCATAGAACTCTCCAAAGAGAAGAATATCTCGTCGATTTAGGAAATTTTGTGCAAGACTCGGTGATTAAGTAGAAATATTTTTCTTAAATGTTTTCCATTTAAAATATCACGCGCGGTGTTATTCCGTATTTGGAAACTTTAACCCACCCAAAGCTGACACAAATCCACAACGTTAACAGGAAAGCGCCAGGCGTGTGAATAGAGCGGGGTTAAGTTTCTAATTACGGAACGAGACGTCAGACGAGAGATTATTTCGAACATAACAGTCCTCTAACGGTGGCCTTCGAACACCCACAATTTCGGCGTGTCTTTTCCCTCTTTGGTGAGTCTTCTGCACTTGTGGTATATAAGGTTTGTTATATTGAAATACGGTAGTTGTTTATGTAGACATTGCGTAATGCCTTCAGAAACATCGCCGGAAAAGTGCGTCGGTACTGTGTCCTGCTGATTCCTAAAGGCACAGGAAACATGGGTCTATGGTAGGCACATATTACCGTAAGAGCCATGATTCTCACGTCTAGGTCAATGGCAATACGGCGATTGTTTATGAGGCATTGCTAGATGTCTTCTGAAAGTGCGGATGGAGGCCTGTCGCATACTCTGCCTACTTTATAAAGGAGTCGTGCCATAGCTCTATGGTAGGTAGAGGATATAAAAAACATTAGAACAATGATTATCAAAGATAACTGTCCGGTTGATCGTTGTGATGTAATTTAAATATTTTTTTCTTAGAATTTCCAAAACTGGTTCATGGCAAATTTGTTTTAGTTTCTGAATATAAAACAGGTAATAATGCACACAAAAAAAGAGCGTGAAAGGAGACATTTGGAAATCGCCGAACAAAATAGTGCAGTCTCGGTTTGATTGAGACTGTTCATGAACGGTAGTGGTCAATGCTAGCTACCGTTCACGCCCTCTAGCCTCTAAATACCGGGCTTGACGATCTCCAAAGATCAGACTGAATAGCAGTTCAAGTATTGTTTGACTTCAGGGTATTGTTTCTGGTACTTGGGAGAATAATTTGTATACTCCAGTTCAATCTATTTGATGATATTGTTTTCATGCAATTAACTTAGTGCGCCGATTATCTGTAACCTATGGTGACGTCTACCTACTAAATCCTGTGATTAATTTATTTTGGTCAATTAACAATTCAGGAAACGTTCTTGATTTGCCATAAACGTCTAGTTTTTGGACGATGCCGTCTGTCAATCGTCCTAAGTAGTGGGAATTCTGGCGCACAAGAATTTCTACTAGAAACCAAAAAGCACCAGATTACAGCGCGATAAAAGTAGTACCATTTGCAAGGCTGTAAATGGGCAAAAGATCCGTATATTGCCAACATATTGAAAAATATGTAAGCGTTGGTAAACATTGAGTGATTTTAACTTAAGTTTAAGTAATACGCTGTTTGTGAAGTGATTTGATCCTGTACACATTAATGCAAATATGTCATATAACGTAAAGAAGCTTCTACATGAGGTTGGGAGTAAAAGCCGTACCGTACCGTACATTCCGGAATATAACTAAAGCAGCAGGTGCGTAGTACGGAGAATATCGAAAGTATCAATTAATAGTTTAGTAACGAATCGAATACAGATTATCGGTATATTATCAATGTATGAAGGATGTATATAACGACAAAAGAGAATGTTTATTAATTTATTTATATCATATATTAGAACAATTAGCATGCATACATGAGTTAGATATATATCAGATGTAATTGGATAATAAATAAAATCCGTGCCGTACCGTACATCATTTGTGTAATTATCAAATAAATATCCGACATGGGGTCAATAACATGATCCAGAAATTAATGACATTGAATAACGTAACAATTCAAATTGATAATTTAAAGGTATGACAAACACTTAGGCAGATTTCAAGTGGCATTTACAAATCCTAACACAGCAGAATACTTGACTAATCAGCAATATGTATACCAATAATAAAGATTGTCCTTGACAAACACGTGTTAATCGATAGACCTTATCGTCAACGTATTGATTTTGATGTAATTAAACTTTTTTTTATAATTACAATCACATTTGAAGAGTAAATAAATCGATTACCATCATATTAAAATGAAACCTTTTATCACATCACATCATGGTAACTATCAAAGGCCGTTCATAAATTCGCGAGTAGAAGAGATTATATAACTATGTACCCCAGACATCTCTTTATCAAATCATACAATTATTTTCATCAGTTCAATATTTTATTTGGCATAATATTTACATGTTTATTGCCTAAACAAGGCGGAATATAATACTAGGACACAATATTTCAGAGAAGAGTACACACAAACATACTTCATTTAGAGAATGAATACATATATTACAGTGGAATATTTATAATTATCACGTTCTATCAATGGCATTTTATCACATTTTATTACCATTATTAATATTGTATTTAAAAAGCATTTATATTTAAGGAATTTAGAACACTGCATAGAAACTCTGACTACCGTTATATCAGACTACATGTATTTATTATTAATATTTTTTTTTTATACTTATCCTAATTTAATGAAGTTTGTTTTGTTTTAGCCATCTCGCCACATAAAACGTCTTTGCAGAAATCCTATTGTTCAGACATTCAACGGGCGATAACTCTGTCATGCATGATTGAATCTGAAAGGAACCGAGATCTCATGTTTACGTATGTTGTGACCAACTTTCTCTGACATTTTCATTTTACAATTTCACCCTTTTGACACTTATAAAATTTAAACATTTCTACATAACTTCACTTTTTATCCCCCAACCGATATAGAATTGCCGTTGTCAGTCTGTCCTTCCGTTTGGCCCCATAACTATGGTAATGCCTAATCCGATTTCATTAATATTTTGCACAAATTTAGACAATTACACTATGTGGTCCATTAGAAAATATTTTTATCAGGTATGGGAATATTTTTTATAAACACATTGTTGGTATCTAAATGAGTACAAACTGCGCATCTCTTGCCGCAAATTTGTGTTTGTACTGTTATGAACAAGATTTCATGTTAAGTCTTTAATCAGATACTCAGGCAAGATTTAATCAAATCTTTTAATGACACATCTCGGTATCTGGATGGTAGAAACAAACATTGATAACCCTTGCTTGTCGACTATGGTTAATAATATATACAGAACTTCAAATCGACACAGATAATATTTCTGACACTGTCGCTTCGTTCTCGAGATGCATCTCTCAGTTGAAGAGACATAAATATAAACAAAATGTATGCGGACGTGATGATTTCAATGTTGACATCTTTCATTATTCCCACGGCGGATTTCTTTATTAACAATATCCTGTTTAATTAGGTTTATGCTAGGGTAAGAACGAGGTTAATTGGTTGCCCCCAGTGACCCTTTTACAACTGACCGTTCCAATGCGTTATCCCCGTCGAAAAGATTTTCTTGTTTATGCTGGTACATGCTTTGCTTTTGTCTGTCTGTCTGTCTGTCTGTCCTTGTAATTGCTGTTTGTTTTAATGATTATTGTTGTTTGTTTTTAATTATTGTCGCTGTTTGTTTTAATGATTATTGTTGCTTGTTTTTAATGATTATTGTTGCTTGTTTTAAATGATTACTGTTGTTTGGTTTGAATGAGTGTTTTTTGATGACTGAGTTCTGTGAACGCTTCATTTCCTGTTCGAGATTTGCGTCAATCCTTCCGTCATTTGTGTATATAAAACTGTTTGTTAGCTCAATATCGCGGGTCGATGGATCACGCCGGCTTCTTCTGCCATTTAAACTGACAGCTACGCAATCATGATCTCAGATGCCTAAGAGTGGCAAGATATCAAATAATGACGTGTATGTTTTTGTTTTCTCTGCTCGCAGAGAACATACATTATTTGATATATATATATATATATATATATATATAACCTAATAACTCATTTTTAGCTCTACTGATCTGTCCGTCTGTCCGTCCGTAAACGTTTTTTTTGTAGCGACTACTCCTCTGAAACTACTACATGGATTTTCATGAAACTTTACAGAAATGTTGCCCATGAAGTCTAGTTGATCCTATCAAAAATTCATGTTGATGTGAAATCCACGATGGCCGCCAAATCTAAAAATAGATTTTTAAAAAACAAGTTTGTAGCGAAACTCTAAGTGATATTTTTCTAAAATGATCATCATGACATGATGTTGGTCCTTGTCAAAAATCGTTTTGATTCGACGTTAACATGGCTGCATCTTTGTTTACATAGAGTTATTTAGTAAAACTTGTAGCGACTACTTCTCTGAAACTACTCGACGGATTTCCTTGAAACTTCACAGGAATGTTGCTCTTGCTGTTTAAATGATCCTAGCAACATTTCAGGTTGGTCGGAAATTCAAGATGGCCGCCACAGCTAAAAATAGATTTTCAAAAAACAAGTTTGTAGCGAGTACTCTTTGAAAACTATAAGTGATATTGATATGGGACTTTTTCTAAAATGATCAGTATGGAATGATGTTGATCCTCGTCGAAAATTGTTTTGATGCGACGTTAAACATGGCCGCCAGCGGCCATCTTTACATATAGTTATATAATGAAAACTTGTAGCGACTTCTCCTCTGAAACTACTTGACGGATATTCATGAAACTTCACAGGAATGTTGCTCTTGTCTAATTGATTCTAGCAAAACTTCAGATCGGCCGGAAATTCAAGATGGCTGCCACGGCTAAAAATAGATTTTCAAAAAACAAGTTTATGGCGACTACTTCCTGAAAAGTATAAGTGATATTGATATGGGACTTTTTCTAAAATGATCAGCATGTCATGATGTTGGTCCTTGTCGAAAATTGTTTTGATTCGATGTTGAACATGGCTGTCAGCGGCCATCGTTGTTTACATAGAGTTATCTAGTAAAAATTTGTAGCGACTACTCCTCTGTAACTACTTGACGGATTTTCATGAAACTTTACAGGAATGTTTCTCTTGATGTCTAATTGATCCTATCAAAATTTCAGGTCAGCCGTAAATTCAAGATGACCGCCACAGCTAAAAATAGATTTTCAAAATACAAGTTTGTAGCGACTACTTCTTGAAAACTATAAGTGATATTGATATGGGACTTTTTCTAAAATGATCAGTATGACATGATGTTGATCCTTGTCAAAAATTATTTTGATTTGACATTGGACATGGCCGCCTGCGGCCATCTTTGTTTACATAGAGTTATATAATGAAAACTTGTAGCGACTACTCCTATGAAACTGCTTGATGGATTTTCAAGAAACTTCACAGCAATGCTGATCTAGCTATCAAAAATCTATCAGTGGAGCTTCAAGGTCATTGACCTCTTGTTTCTACGTAACGTCACGCATTTTGGTTTGCATTGGTGTTAAGAAGTTTTATTGTACGGGTATGCTACAATTTTTATTGAATTATCTCCCTTTATACATTTTGGAATAGGGCGTCCTCCAAAACAATAATTGTTAAATAGGAGCCTCTCACAAAGAGAAGGACGCAGGATACAAAATAATCAGGGACTGGTTCTACGCTTAAATTTTGACTTGTAAAACATATTTCTCTGGTTCTTAAACTCATTAATCGATTCATCCTTGTAATGACTATAGTTTTCGAATGGTTGTCAATGGTTTCCTCTTGAAATATCTCGTCGTCGTCTGAAATCTCGTTCCGTATTGCATATCCTTCTATTTGGTGAGATGTATGCATGCACGCGTTGTATTTAATGTCAATTGAAATAAGAGCATGGAGCGTTGTATTTAATGTCAATTGAAATAAGAACATGGATTCTCACATTTAAAGGGAATGTAGCGACACAGCCAAACAAGCTCTGTTATTGGGAGTTCTGGAAAACTTGGAAAAAGGTAAAAGAATTATTAAAATCGGATGATAAACAAAAAAGTTATGACCATTTAAAGGTTGTTCTAAAACGAATATGGGAGCCGCCATTTTTAGAACTATGACGTCATAGTTCATATTACCATATATGGAATATTGATAATATCATTTAAAATGAAGAAAATCACTGCAAATGTACAATTTTTTTTACTGGTCATTTAAAGCATCATTGCCATTAAGTATTACATATTTTTCATACAGTTGCTGTCATTTTTTCCCTATAAATCAGTAAGTTTTCATATTTATAAATATTCCATATATGGTCATTTAGAACCGTGATGTCATAGCTCTCAAAATGGCCGCTTCCATATCTGTATCAACAGAAACTGTAAATGATCATATCTTCTTTGTTTATTATCCGATTTTGATAATTTTTTCACCTTTATTCATTTTTTTCAGAACTCTCAATTATAAAGATGTTTGGCTGTGTCGCTACATTCCCTTTAACACAGATATATTAATAAACAGATAGGAAACTTCCTATCTTAACCAATGAAGTAACCAAAATATCACGTGGCACCTTAACTTTTTCTTCTATCTTCTCACTCAATTATTCACCGATTTTGATGAGAATACGTTCAAAAGATTCATAGTGAATAGCAAAATGGGAATATAATAATTTATGTTTATTTTCAAAATAAGAAATTTTATAAATAGATGTTTAAAGTTAAAAATATCATAAAATTTCGCTTTTCTCTTAAAAATACAGGTTTTGACATGGTCAAAAAATTCCGCCAAACTTCTTTTTTGCTCTAAATATAAGAGAAAACAAAATACTACCATTGAAAAGAATATTAAATTTGTGATGGGATTTGGCAGGAATGAAACTTGTATCTATGAAATTCTTTATGATATGTGTGTTTAAAGTTGGGAAATATTTTGTGAAATTGTGTCACGTGAAATTTAGATAATTTTCGTAATGTCAAATCTATGTGTTAGTAGGTCTGTGCATTTAACTGTCTCGTTGATCGTTCTGATGTAATTTAGGTTACCAATTGGTTTAATCTGTAAGATTTATTATAAATCTATTGCAGTTGTCTCATCAGGCATCGCATGTTGAATGGCAGTTGCTTGGGGGCGCTTGTTTTTGGCCAAAGGGTATTTGGACTTTTCAGTTTTAAATTTGACTAGTACCTAATTAATATATCAGCGTACCAGGGATGTTCATTGATAAAGAAAGAAGCCCTATATTTCGAAATATGTTTGGATATTAATCACATCACATGCTAAAGATGTTTTGTATTTGCGATGCGCCATCAACAACATTGTTTTTTAGAGTTGGCTCATGGCAAGTTTGTTTTAGTTCTTGCTGATAAAGCAGGTAATAATGCGATTCTTGCTTGACATTACGTGGTCCCGCCTTAATTCCAGCGATTAATTAAGCGATGGGTAAGCTTATATTACCGGGACTTTATAACGGATATTTCGACAAAAAACATGTTTAAAAAACACTTTTTACTGAAAAAATGCGACGACCTGTTTAAAATTCCCTATTAAATGTTTAAATTTTACAATATGCAAACTTTTTAAGCCGAAGTTAAGGTTTTCGCTTCTCGGAGAAGGGGTTGGCTGGGGTATGAAAGTTAATACTCAGACCACGTAATGGATTCATGGTTTAATTTCTGAAACTTGGGAGTATTATGTGTATGCTCCAGTTTAATTTACTAAGGATATTGTTTCCACGCATATCACTCAGGGCACCGTTACATTGTACCCTATGATGACGTTCACCTACTAAATCCTGGGATTTATTCATTTTGGTCAAATTACCAATTCAGGTAACGTACTTTATTTGCAATAAATGTCTAGTTTCACTGCAAGTACTTACGACTTTTCCGCACGGCATACAAAACGCATCACACAACCTTATCAAAGACAAGCTTATTGCTCTGCTCTTATTGAGAAAATACACACTTTGCTTTTAAGCCTGTAAAACATTAAAATAATATTTTACGAACGGTAATTTAATTACACTTTGTGGTCTTGCCAAGACGTTTATGAAGCACTTTTTTTCTATGTGATAATATTTTCATCAGGTATGGGACTACTGTTCATAGGCTCATTGTTGGTATCCCAACGGGTACAAACTGTGCACCTCTTGTCGCTGATTTGTGTTTGTATTGTTTTTATTAACGAGTCTTTCGCCAGATACACGGGAAGATTGAATCGAAGCCTTTAATGATACATCTCGGTATCTGAATGT
The DNA here is from genome assembly GCA_037043455.1 of Cyrtodaria siliqua. NCBI lineage: Eukaryota > Metazoa > Mollusca > Bivalvia > Adapedonta > Hiatellidae > Cyrtodaria > Cyrtodaria siliqua. The sequence continues at coordinate 12,931 of JAWPHD010012483.1, read as the reverse complement.
TAGATTTAACACTGACAGCCCTTTATTGTCAACTATGGTTACTAATATATATCTGAAAGGGACACTGTCCGTAAGTAAGCTGATATTGAGCATAATCAAATAACTGTCTGACTTTTATTCAGTGAAATCTATACATGAAAACATGAGCATAGACCCAAAGTATGTAGTAATACATTCGTGAGTTTGAAAAAAAAAAGTTTTAATTATTATTTGTAAATAAAGTGGGATGTGGGACCCACTTTATTTACTTTTTATGCTGATCACGTGACTTCCATTAGCGCATTAGGTTTTCTACATAGTATGTCTGCGTAATATGTATGGCCCGAATAGCTCAGGTAGGAGCGACGTCGTCTATTACACGCACTGTCTTATTACCCGTGAGTGTAATTTTAGTTTGGGCTGCTGGTTCAAACTCGCAAAGCGGTCGTTCTTTTTTTGTACCGCGATTGAATTCCGTCAAACAATCTTGCTTTTAATTAGTAAATATTCAATACTGTTAGAGTGTAATGTGTGTGAACGTAATTAGTGTGTGTTTATAATCTAAAAGTTACGCACATTGTCTCTTTAATGAACTTCAGCTCGATACAGATAATATTTCAGATATCATGATGATATCATCGTTTCGTTCTCGAGTTGCATCTCTCAAGTGACAACGGAGAAATATAAACAAAATAATATATGCACATTATTCCACTAGTTTCATTATCCCCAAAACGGATTTCTTTATTTACACTTTCCTGTTTAATTGGGTTTACACTAGGGTAAGGACGAGGTTTTATTCTCAATACTGTATTCTCTTGTCGCTCAAGCTTCTGCCAAGTTATTGGGTACCTTCTTTGCGGCTTTCTAGAATATTGTTTGTTTTTGCGTGATAAGAAATAAAACTTTTCTGAAATGTGCCACCTCTGGCAGTACCGATAAGCCCAAATTAGACCTGCTACAATATAAGCTTTAGAACAAACAAAAATATTTCCAGTATTAAATGTTCATTTCAGCTAAAACAAACATAGTTAAATCGGACTGCTTACAGGTTTTATGGTGCACCAAACCTCACTCTTACCCTAGTGTCGTCCCAATAAACGGGACAGTTGAAATAAAGATATCCACGACAGGTTATATTCACTAACAAACAAGGCAGCATTAATAGGCAATATAAGTAAAACACATAAATTATTATGTATATTTACTATTTAAAAAGAGCCTAGAAAGCAACAAAGTAAGTACTCATTGACTTGGCAGAAGCGATTGCAACAAGAGAACAAACCGTTAAGGGCACGACGAGACAATATTTAAGACAAAGGTCAGACGCAAAGTTGTATAGAAAAGTCAAATCAAGGTTTAAGCTGCTTTAACCAAATGTCTATCCATGTGAAATATTACCTAGGGCATCACGATTCATGACCTAGGCAACAATTTATTATAACATGAACATAACATGGTTTATACTAATTATATAAGAAACATTTTCATTGACGTATTGTTCGCCGTTTGGCATCATTTTTCTAAGAATGATGTTTTTCCAAAATAGTTTAAGTCCTAGACATGATAGTATTACTAACTTCATCTCCATTTGAGGTTGTTGTGCTAGTATAACATAACACGAAACCTTTTATTTTATTTCGAAAAAAAAGGTTATAATTCAATTTGCCACCTCACGAGGTACTGATGAGATATATATATATGGTAACTTCTGCGGCTCAAATGGTGTTGCATACTTTGCTCTTTTTTCTTCCCTGTAATTGTGGTTTGGTTTTATGCGAATTTTGGTTGACTGCGTTCTGTTCGACTTCCGTATCTACTTGCCAAGGATGATGGTCTGTCAAAATATTAAAAAAATATATATTAATAAACTAAATAAACTAAATAAATAAATAAAAAAATATTAATAAAACAGATAATCAATTGTTTGTAAGTCATAAACACGCCACTATAAATAATTTCATCACTGTTTGATTTTTTTTTTAAAACAGCAACCTAATTTGATGTGTTAATGACCCGAATAAAGAAACAAATCATTTGAATCATTCGATTTAGAAAAAAGTATTATCAATTTGCCACTTCAGGTGGTACCGTGAGATATATACATTTGAACGTCGGCCGCTCAAGACCAATATTTTTATGGTAATGATGTTTCTGGCGTATACAATTCCTTAGTATTGTTTGCTTTTCAGATGTTTATCTTTTATGTCATTGTATCGAGTGGCAGGAGATCGACATTTATTATTGCGGCTTCACCAATTTGTACGAATTTGGCTGACTTAATAATTTTGTTACCATAGCAACATTCTATAAAATCGTGCAAAGATGCTATAACTAAAAATTCTCTAGAACCCAATCGTTAGTTTTTTATCATAGATACGTATTTGCTATTTTTTGTCGGACGCCGAGGTAAGTGGTCAGTATTATGCTGACTTGAGAAGTTTTACTCTTTTTATTTTTATAACTCTTAAGTGATGCATGGATATTGATTCATGGTGCAGAATTTGAAACATGCTTTGCGGTATGTGATTGTTTTATGTTTATTTCTTTCATTGTAACTTTTTATGGCGTAATGCATTGAAGAAAATGTAATAATAAAAAGTTTTTTGTTTATAGTTAGTTGTCTCATAAACAGATCTGATTTCCGACATGATAATCACGTTCTCTTCTTAATCAGTAACGCTTCTTTTGATGTGGTATCTTGCCATTGTGTTAGTTTTTCATAACGCTAAATAGTGCCGTGTTAGCATCACCTCTTGTCTTCTAAAACTTGGACTTACTGATGAGGAGCGAGAAGGTAGGGGTTGGAGGAAGGGGTTTGGGTTGTGTAAATGAGGTCTCATAACGGGATAACAGCAAAACTGAATTTGATGAATGATAAAGAGAAAACAATGAATTACAAATACCGAAACACGTGACAGTAAATAAAATGAAATATTTTGTTTATAAGGGGTGCGTGTGGGTTGTGGGTGTGGGGTGTAGGGGTAGGGGAGGAGTGCTGGTGGGTGTGTGTGTAACAAAACATAACTTTCGCCAGTTACAGCATAACAAAAATAACCCTCCCCCTCCCCACCACCCCCGTTAATGTTATTGGCGAAATTTATATTTTGTTATTATCCATTATTGAAAATATGTATTTAGTGTTATCCGCAATCTGTATCGAAGGATGAGAAATGATAATGTGTTGCATGCTCTCTCCCGCGACCTCATATCATAAAGAATTTAATGCTTGGGACCGTTTAATACTTTATCTGTTATTTAATTTTATTTTATGTTTTGTTTATGGATTTTTGTATTTTTACTTTAGTGTTATCTGCTATCATCAAATTAAAATGGCTGTTATCCTGTTTATGAGATCCCAGTTGTGCCCTCTCGTTTTAGTCTTGTGTTACTCTCTAAAATCCAAATATATACGATGCGTGCACATAATTATGCATGCAACTAAAATGTGTGTTACGTCATCACCAAATACCGTAAATACTCTGAAAGTTCTCTAAGTTGCGGTAAATGGTGTTGTACGTCATCACCAAATACCGTAAATACTCTAAAAATTCTCTAAGTTGCGGTAATTGGTGTTGACGTGGTGCTACCGTCATGCTTCTTGTAAAGTGCGCTTCGTTTAGACAAAATCAGGGCCCCATTTTATGAAACAATTTACGACCATTTTGATCGTAAATCAATTTCCTAAATGCTTCACTATAAATTACACTTCACAAATAAACGCGGTTTCATTTAATTTTCTTATACATGTGATATTTCTGCACTACAGTGAAAAAAGGAAAATATTTTAAAATCTAAGACATCATAAGATGTTTAATAAAACCGGACCCAGGTCAACTACTTAAAGGACATTTTTCATTTTTAGAAAACTGTCGCAATGCCAAGTCAAGTTGAAATTGAAAAAGCTATAAGGAGGCCTATGGAAAATGCATGATTTGGGCCTTTTGATTGGTTTAAAAAAAGGATAGTGTCTATTAGGGCTTTTAGTCAGATTGTAAGGTGGATTCTGATTAAATTACCCAAATCATAACAAATCCCCATAAAACATCAACATATTATATTTCCATCATAAAATATGTTGATTTAGGATATTTTGATTGAAATTTGCATTTTTATGGATACAATTGTACTGAGAAATATAAAAAGATCGGACAGGGAAGGTAGCATTCAAGGAGGAAAGTCAACTACAAAACACAAAAACAAACACGCAAACAGACAAGGGCTTTTAGTCAGATTGTAAGGTGGATTTTGATTAGATTAAATTACCCAAATCATAACAAATCCCCATAAAACATAAACACATTATATTTCCGTCATACAACATGTTGGTATAGGATATTTTGATTGAAATTTGCATTATTATGGATACAATAGTACTGAGAGTATATTTGAAAAAAGTAAACTTTCTTTACTGCCATTCTGGGGATGGCCTCCTTCAGTGAAATATTAGAGGCTGAAAGTATCAGATTACCACCAATTTGCTGGTAATTTTTTAGTGTCTCTAAGATACGTCTATAAAAAAAGTTAGGTTTTATCATCCGTTCGGATATAGGAATAGAGGTTGTAGGCCAAAAGGCTATAATGGAGGCCTATGGAAAATGCAGTAGTGGTATATGACCATCATGGATATCTCGTGAAATGGTTGATTACTTTTCTTGCACACTATTGACATTGTGGCAGTTGTTTTTAAGAATGGTCGTTATAACCTACACTAAATGGTTGTTACACATGAAGTCCCTTGTGTGAAAAAAGGGCCACGTCTAGGGTCCCATCTTGGTGTATAGAGATAATTGGGAAACCATTAATTGTCCCTTTTCTCCACAACATTTGTACTCATTAATTATCAAGTGTCGATTATGTCGGATGGCGGGAGGTATACAACTATACAGGACTAGTTCTACTGAGTAAAAAATGGCATTACGTGGTCCTGCCTTAATTCCATTAAGTGACGGGAAAACTTATATTAGCAAGATTTTATAACGGATATTTCGACAATAAAACAAATAACATTTTTTACTGAAAAAATACGATAACCTGTCTAAAATTATCTATTAAACGTATTAATTTTACAATATGCATATTTTTAAGCCGAAATTAAGGTATTTCTTACCCCAGCCAACCCCGTTTTCGCTTCTTGGAGAGGGGTTGGATGGGATATGAAAGTTAATACTCGGAACGCGTCATGGGGTGCCTCTACCACAAAAATCCACCGTCATTCCAAGCCTGACAAATGTGCTAAACATGACGTTAAACCCTTAACAGACGAAAGGTTTATGAGACGCTATAGCACCCACTCCTCGTCTTGTTCTAGTATTACTCTATATGATGCCTGTGCATACGCAACTAAAACAGTCATTTTGAATATATGTTACTTTTGTTACGTCATCACAAATTACCGCAAATACGCTAAAATTCTCTATGTTACGGTAATTGGTGATGACGTGGTGCTACAGTCATGCTTCTTGTAAAGTGCGCATCGCTTTGACATAATCTGATCAACTATTTAAAGGGCATTTTTAATTTTTAGAAGACGGTCGCAATGTCAAGTCAAGTTGAACTTTGTGTTTTGTTGATTATTTTCATCCGTATCAAATATAAATTATATTATGGTGACGTATTCATTCGCACGACCACTGTGGACATGTTCTCAATATGTGACAAACTCGTACATTATTATACCGGTTAACGATAATTTATGGTTTGCGTCGATGAAAGGTTCGTCATTTATACCTGTTATTTGTCTTTATGTGACAGTTTATCGCTTTTATATCTGATTTATGTTGACGGGGTAGGGCTGTTGTCCTGTACATCCAATTAATATGTGACTTCCATAGACTTAATATGAATCGTTTCTTCATTACTGTACATTTGGTGTCAAACTTAGGACTTATCGTAAGACAGATGAATATTCGAGGCTCTTAAAGATTTCTTTTAAAATTCTCGGGTCATGTTTTGTTAGCTCACCTGAGCACGAAGTGCGAGGTGGGTGAGCTATTGTGACCGCCTTTTGTCCGTCGTCCTTCCGTCCATCCGTCCGTCCGTCAACACTTGATAAACAACATCTCCTCAGAAACCACTGGTCCAATTTAATTGAAACTTCATAGGAAGCATCCGTGTGTCAGGGGAAAGCAATGTTGTTCAAATTTTGGCATTGTGCCAAGGTATTTGGTTTCCATAGCAACCATGTTGAAAAACCTTAAAAAATCTTCTTCTCTGAAACCGCTGGTCTGATTTTGAAAATTCTTCTACAGAAATGTTCCTTTAGGGATTGCCTTTCATAAATTTTCAAATTATTTGGATCGGTCAAAAAACATGGCAGCCACAGGGGTGGGGCTTTTTCTCCTGATATGTATATTATATAAAAAGTTGAAAAATTCTTCTTTTCTGAAACTGTTGGTTGGATTTAAAAATAATTTCACACACATGTTCCTTGGGTGACTCTCTACCAAGATTGTTCAAATTATTTGGATTCGTCAAAAAACATGGCTGCTAAAGGGCATGATTGCTTTTCCAAGCCAATATATAATACTATTTTTTTCTTATTTTGTCTTTATGTGAAATGTAGGTACATTACATAGTAAAACACTAAAATTGACAGCAAAATGAATTCCAGAGTGAATAATTGCATACAAAACTTTCAAAAAAACATAACTTATAGTCCAACTCGATTCATCAATGTTATAAGAGCCAGTAGCTCCTTTTATGTAAATTATATAAAAAAGTTGAAAAAATTCTCCTCTTCTGAAACTGCTGCCTGGATTTCGAAATTATTTCACACAAATGTTCCTTGGGTGACTCTCTATCAAGATTGTTCAAATTATTCTGATTCGTCAAAAAACATGACCGCCAGAGGGCGTGGTCACTTTTTCCTATATGTATATAATAAAAACTTTAAAAATCTTGTCAGAAACTGTTGTCCAAATTTCAAAACACTTTCACACAAAAGTTCCTTGGGCGACACTCTACCAAGATTGTTCAAATTATTTCGATTCATCAAAAACTTGGCCGACAGATGGCGTAGTCACTTTTTTCTATATGTATATAGTGTAAAGTTTAAAAATCCACTTGTCAAAAACTGCTGGCCCGATCTCAAAATAATTTCACCAAATGTTTCTTGAGTAACCCTCTTCCAAGACTGTTAAAATTATTTGGGTTTGTCTAAAAAACATGACTGCCAGAGATCGTGGCCACTTTTCCCTTTATGTATATAATGGCACAATTCCTTTTTAATACTTCACAGACATTTTACTCAGGTGAGCGATATAGGGCCATCATGGCCCTCTTGTTTCATGGAGATGTTTACAATTCACACATTGCAATATCTGTGAAAAACGAGAATAAGAACAGGAACATTTTATCCACAGGTAAATGTGTTTATCAATTATCTTGCAATAGTTGTGCAGCTATAAAATTCAGATTTACTTCATTTCCCCGTGCTGTCACGCAGTGCTAAAAGTAGTATCAACGTCATGCAAATAATACTTATTTTTACATACAACTTGCAGTTTTAATATATGTTTTTCACCGAGAATATCAAGAAATGTATATACGATGTTTAAGAGTCAAATGTGTTAATTGATAATACTACCAAAAAGGTGGCCATTCATCTTTAATTGACCCCCACCCCCGCTGTGCGTTACATCTTATCCAAAGTCTGGTTTAGTGACTTTTTTTCTTTCTTTCTACATGATGGCAGCCTGTGTGAGTTTATTAAAAACAGAATCAGTGTTGGTCTTGATTTTGGTATGCTTTGGTTTTGGAAAAGTGTCGTCATATTTACATAGTTATTAGGCTTTTAGTGAATCGAGTTGACTCTCATTAAAATACAAACAAATGTGTTTGTTTATTATAATAAAGTTAGAATTGGATATTCACTATTAAATAGTAATCTACTATTAAATAGTAAGCACGGGACAAAAAGTCATGGATATCTCGTGCAAATGGTTGACTAGACAAGAATTACAATGTTAATAAGCAAGGCATGCGACACCACAAACACACTGGGTTGACCAATGTGCTACCGCCTTAGACGGTCAGTGACGAATAAAGGATATACCATGGCTATCAGGTCAGATACCACTATTGATTTGGGCCTTTTGATTGGTTGAAAATGTATAGGGTCTATTAGGGCATATAATCAGATTGTAAGGTAGATTCTGATTGGATTAAATTACCCAAATCCTAACAAATCTCCATAAAACATCAAATTATTATATTGCCGTCATAACACATGTTGCTTTAGGGCATTTGACTGAAATTTGCATTTTTAGCTCGACTATTCGAAGAATAAGAGAGCTTATGTAATCACCCCGGGGTCGGCGTCGCCGTCGGCGTCGGCGTCGGCGTCCCAAATCAAGGTTTGCGTATAAGCTGTGTTTACAAGTCTGTATCCCTTACATTTCTTATCCTAGCACAACCAAATTTGGCCATGGACTTCCTTATAGCATTATCTTAAGGGCTGCGTAAGCAATTTTGTTTCTTGTGAACCATGGACTCCCAAGGAACCCATTTTCTGATAGCCCATAAAATGTGTCCCATTTCACATACAAATGTGCGTGTAAGCTGCGTTTACAAGTCTATATCTTACATTTCTTACCCTAGCATCAACAAATATGACCCTCCACCACCCCTGTCCCCCACTCCCTCAACCCCAACCCCTTCCATACACGTCTTAGGTTTGCATGTGAGCATGTATATATCTATAATTTTGGTTTGGGATTGATTATAGCATTATGCATCTTATTCATACTTCTCCCATATTGGGGCATGGACTCCCTCCTCCCTCCCCCCGCCTCTCTCCCTCCCCTCCCCCACACTGGAATCTCATTTTTGTTTATATATTTCTGTGTTGTTTTAGTCAATTCTTACAAATTGCTTCTTACACATATACGTATCAAATGTAAATTATATTATGGTGACGTATTCATTCGCACGACCACTGTGGACATGTTCTCAATATGTGACAAACTCGTACATTATTATACCGGTTAACAATATTTGATGGTTTGCGTCGATGGAAAGTTCGTCTTTTATACCTGTTATTTATCTTTATGTGACAGTTTATCGCTTTTATATCTGATTTACGTTGACGGGGTAGGGCTGTTGTCCTGTACATCCAATCAATAGGTGACTTCCAGAGACTTAATATGAATCGTTTCTTCATTACTGTACATTTGGTGTCAAACTTAGGATTATCGTTAAGACAGATGAATATTTGAGGCTCTTAAAGATTTCTTTTAAAATTCTGTTTCATGAAGATATTTATGATTATTTAAATCGAAATCAATACACAACTATATATATTTACAATTCACACATTGTAATATCTGTGAAAAACGAGAATAAGATTTTATTTGATGACGTAGAAAACTTTGAACAGGTAAATTAATCCACAGGTAAATGTATTTATCAATTATCTGTAAATAGTTGTGCAGCTATAAAATTCAGATTTACCTCATTTCTCCGTGCAGTCAAGCAGTGGTAAAAGTAGTATCTACGTAATGCAAATAATACTTATTTTTACAAAACAACTTAGTAGCGGTTTTAATATATGTTTCTCTCCGAGACTATCAAGAAATGTTGATATGATGTTAAGAGTAACACGTGTTAATTGATAATACTACCAAAAGAGTGGCCATTTATCTTTAATTGCACCCCACCTCTGCTGTGCGTTACATCAATTAACACGTGTTACTCTTAACATCATATCAACATTTCTTGATAGTCTCGGACTTTTCCAAAATCAAAGCATACCAAAATCAAGACCAACACTGATTCTGTTTACATCAAAGCGAAGTCTGGTTTATTGACCTTTTTTTCTTTCTTTCTACATGATGGCAGCCTTTTGATCTTCTTGTGTGAGTTTATTAAAAACAGAATCAGAGTTGGTCTTGATTTTGGTATGCTTTGATTTTGGAAAAGTGTCGTCATAGTTACATAGTTACTATGCTTTTAATGAATCGAGTTGACTCTCATTAAAATACAAACAAATGTGTTTGTTTATTATAATAAAGTTAGAATTTGATACCGAGATAATAAGCATTATTTAAATAGTAAGCACGGGACAAAGAGACACGGATAACTCGTGAAAATGGTTGACTAGACACGAATTAAAATGTTAATAAGCAAGCCATGTGACACCATAAACCCAACTGGGTTGACCAGTTGACCATAGGCCTACCGCCTCAGAACGGTCAGTGACAAAAAAGGATATGCCATGGTTATCATGGATATCTGGTGAAAAATGTTGATTACTTTTCTCGCCCACTATTGACATTGTGTCAGTTCTGTTTAAGAATGGTCATTATATCCTACACTAAGTGGTTGTTACACATGAAGTCCCTTGTGTAAAAAGGGCCACGTCTAGGGGTCCCATCTTGGTGTATAGAGGTAATTGGGAAAACATTAATCGTCCTTTTTCTCCGCAACCTTTGTTATTATATAGAGAATATTATGTCAGTGCCTTTTACTATCAAGTTTAATAGGCGAGGCTTAGAAAACGAAGAATTGAGAGGCTCTGCCGAGCCATTCTTCGTTTTCGCCGAGCCATTCTTCGTTTTCGTGCCGAGCCTAATAAACTTGATAGTAAAAGGCACTGACATAATATGAATTACTATTAATACCTATTTCTCAGAATGTTACGCTTATCGAGGACGCCGCCATGTTGTTGTTTTTTGTTTGTTTTATGACGTCAGGCAACGTTACGTGCATAACGTCAGATAACGTTACGTACAATAAACGCCGAGGGATTCCGCATCGATTTGCTCTATTGGTCATTGCCTAATAAAGCAAAATTTAAAAGGTCACCCCTTTATTAGGCAGAAAAGTGGATATCTCCATGATAAAAATTATTAAGGGTTGGTTATATCGGATGGCGGGAGGTATGTTGTAACTATAGAGGACTTTTTCTACGTAGTAAAAATGTGGTGGTCTGCCTTTACCACAAAAATCTACCATTAAGTGAAGGGAAAACTTATATTAGTAGGATTTTATAACGGATATTTCGACAATAAAACAAATTTAAAAACATTTTTTACTGAAAAAATGCGATAACCTGTTTAAAATTATCTATTAAACGTGTTAATTTTACAATATGCATATTTTTAAGCCGAAATTTTATATCTTACCCCAGCCAACCCCGTTTTCGCTTTTTGGAGAGGGGTTGGATGGGGTATGAAAGTTAATAGTCGGACCGCGTCATGGGGTGCCTCTACCACAAAAGTTCATCGTCATTCAAAGCCTGACAAATGTGCTAAACATGACGTTAAACCCCAAACAGACGGAGGGTTTATGAGACGCTATAGCACCCCCTCCTCGTCTTGTTCTAGTATTACTCTATATGATGCGTGTGCGTACTTGTACAGCAACTAAAATAATCATTTTGAATTGATGTTACTTTTGTTACGTCATCACTAATTACCGCAAATACGCTAAAAGTTCTCTATGTTACCGTAATTGGTGATGACGTGGTCATGATTCTTGTAAAGTGCGCATCGCTTTGACATTTTTTATTTTTAAAAGACTGTCGCAATGCCAAGTCAAGTTGAACTTCGTGTTTTGTTGATTATTTATCATCCGTATCAAATATTAATTATATTATGGTGACGTATTCATTCGCACGACCACTGTGGACATGTTCTCAATATGTGACAAACTCGTACATTATTATACCGGTTAACAATATTTTATGGTTTGCGGCGATGGAAGGTTGGTCTTTTATACATATTATTTGTCTTTATGTGACAGTTTATCACTTTTTATATCTTATTTACGTTGACGGTATAATGCTGTTGTCGTGTATATCCAATCGATTGGTGACTTCCAGATACTTAATATGAATCGATTTCTTCATTACAGTACATTTGATGTCAAGCTTAGGACTTATTGTAAGACAGATGAATATTTGATGCTCTTAAAGATTTCTTTTAAAATTCTGTTTCATGAAGATGTTTATGATTATTTAAATCAAAATCAATATACAACAATAGATATTTACAATTCACACATTGTAATATCTGTGCAAACCGAGAATAAGATTTTATTTGATGACGTAGAAAACTGTCGTGCTCGGCCGTTTCCAAAGGTCCATTATCATACTCTTTTTTTGAACAGGTAAATTAATCCACAGGTAAATTTATTTATCAATTATCTGGCAATAGTTGTGCAGCTATAAATATAATAGATATGTAATAGATTGGAAGAATAGTATAAACAGAGTAACTGGACTAAGTGGAGTAGATAGAAACAAGTTAAGAACATACAGGCTATTTAAATCAGAGTATAAAGTTGTATCATATTGCAAACTTATATTACCTTTATAGCACAGAGCTGCATTTGCAAAGTTTAGGTGTGGTGTGGCACCGTTGAGAATCGAAACAGGCCGATATGAAAGTCAAACTATTGCAGAAAATGAGCGTTTTTTGTCCATTTTGTAATCACAAGGTAGAGGACGAGATGCATGCTGTTTTAGAATGTGCTATGTATGGTGATATTAGAAAACTCTTATCTGATAAAGCGTTGTCTGTATATCCAAATTGTATAAATGTAAACGAAACAGACAAAATGTTTTTTTTTTTTCCAATAAAGATATGATACGCGTGAGTGCCAAAACCTGTTGTAATATTCTCAAAAAGCGAAACTCTGTTTTATATTCTTAATTATGTGTTACTATTATTATTTATTTTTACTTGTTGTAAGCTGGTAAACGTTCTTTTTTTAAAGTTAATTTCATCATATTTTATGCTGTAAATAATGCAATCATTATTAGATAAGAAATAAGGTTTTATAACGACGTTGAGAAGTCGGTGCTAATCAGTACACTCTAGTTCTGATCTGGGTTGTTATCTGATTTTTAGCTCGACTATTCGAAGAAGAATAAGAGAGCTTATGTAATCACCCCGGGGTCGGAGTCGGCGTCGGCGTCGGCGTTGGCTTCGGCGTTGGCGTCGGCGTC